>JANHFP010009764.1:190341-201659 GCA_032468135.1 Calamaria suluensis
GTTCAGTGGTTCGAATCCCTAGTGCTGTGTAATGGGGTGAGCTCCCATTACTTGTCCCAGCTTCTGCCAACCTAGCAATTTTGAAAGATGAGCACCGTCCCCTAGAGTCGGAAATGACTAGCATATATGTGCGAGGGAAACCTTTAACTTTTTAAAATCTCTTTCTAACAGATTATCTAGTTGGAAAAAAACACAAACTTCTAGTTCTATCACAAACATAAAGACTGGTAGTTTTTGGTTCCTGTGTTTGGGAGTAATGTTTTATATTGTATCAATGTATATTTTTATTACTTTTTTTAAAAGCCTGCTGTTAATAAGAAACAATGTCTGATTTACTGCTAGGACTTATTTATATTTTTTAAGAGGAAAGTATAGGAAGTTTGTATTTGTTTTTATAAGGCAGCTTTTCTCCAGACATAATAACCGGGTCACAAAAATCTAGACAATGACTAGATGGCAGGAAAGAGATACGGAAAACAGTCTGAATTTTTGGAGCCTACCTGTGTTTTTAGTGGCCTGTTAATGAACCATCCATTTAAGTATTACATTTAAAATAGTTTAAACATTAAATGTTTCCTTGGTTCCTCGCTTTATTTTATTTATGGAGTGGCTTCAGAGTGAAGTTAGTGAAAGAAATAAGTCATCAGCACATCAGTGCACTATGTCGGGGCATGTGTACATGTATGGAGGCAGGGCACATGTGGGGGGCTAGGGCTTGTGGGGCGGACGTGCATGGGGGCCAACATGTATATGTGGGGCTGCATGAGCATGCACAGAGGCCACATTCGCATTGCATTTGGGGGGTTTACGCATTCTTGCAAATATTTCTATGTCCTCCATATACTAAAACTAATGCCAACCATTGGGTTTAAATGAAATCACCAGAATTTTAAAGATTAAGTGATGCATGTGTTGGGATTAAACTGAAGTTGGAGTGGCTGAAGTTCTTTGGGGCAATGATTGTACAGTGGAAGAGAAATATATCATGTTTAATCACCAAATTCATCAAATTCATTCAATGGAACTCTACCTATGGCATGAAAATATATAGATATATATTTTACACGCAAAATACATCCATGGTTCACATGACCACAATTGGGTCCTCTTGAGTAGATGCTGAGAAAGAGTTATAGGGGCCACCATGAAGTTTACAAATAGTTTTATTTCAATAAAATCAATTGGTTAAATAAAAATTTGGTAGGATTTGTACCTCCAAGGGTGGAGAGCATCAAAAGATGTCTGTTTGCTCATCATATCATTCACATTATAAAAGGTTCAGAGTTTCGGAGCGTGGACAAAGGAAGATCAAAATATCAATATACTGATCAAGTTGGAGTGGCAGAACACAACTGGGAGTAAAGCGGGAAGGAAGATCATTATGTTCATTTAAATAAATCAATGGGTTGTTGGTCAAAGAATTCTTTAAGAGGCATACAAAATATCTTGTCGTGTAATGGTCCTTCTGAAAACAATGTTATCTGTTTCCTTTCTTCTTCTCAACACTACATACTTCTCAGTCCTGAAGTGTCTGCTTTAAGGATGCAGGCTTTACATAGATGACACTGGGCCAAGGTTGAGTACCCTGGCTCAGCATAATCCTGCCGCCAAAAATCTATCTCGTGAGTTCTTAAAAGCTTTCTTCCCCTGCAAAAGTGGCAGAAGTATCACATCTTAGAGTGCTAGACAATTTCTGGAAAGGTTTCTCTTCTGAGTCTGCATTACCGTTGGAGATGGCAGAGAATGGTATCCTATTCTACTGGACATCATTATGACTGTAACCTTGTTGATGTTATCCTTAAGACTGTTTCCTAATATGACTTGATTGCTTTATGATTATCATTAAGTGTTGTATCTTATGATTGTTGTACCTTATGATATCTTTTCTGTTATGTACACCAACAGTCTATGCACCAAGACAAATTCTTTGTGTGTCCAATCACAGTTGGCCAATAAATAATTGAATAATAGGAAGAATGAGATGATATATATATCAATGTATCAATGCTATTGAATAATAAATTATAAATATATATAATTTATATATATATGGGCCACCTGGTCATTAATTACACTCTCTTGCCCAAATAATGTCTCTATCATTCTCTTGTCAAGACTATATTTTTTCTTTCTGCAACTTGAAAATAAAATTGCTGGGGGAAAGATTGTAGGAAGGGACAGGGGTTTTTTTTCTGGCTGGTGGTAGAGGACACCAGCCTACAGTAGAAAAGGCCCTCCACCTCAAGAGGCCACCTGGGCTTGCCACATCTGATTAGAACATGGAAGATCAGAGTTAGAAGGGACCTCACAAGAGAACAACAGAGTTGAAAGGGACCTTGGAGTGCATCTAGTCCAACCATCTGCTCAAGCAGGAGACCCTTTACCATTTCAAACAATTGACTGTCCAGTCTCTTCTTAAAATCCTCCACTGACAGAGCACCCATGATTTCTGAAGTCTGGCTGTTCTCACTATCAGGAAATTTCTCCAGCTCTAGGTTGGTTCTCTCCTTGTTCAGTTTCCATCCAATTGCTTCTTGCCTTGCCTTCTGGTGTATTGGAAAAAACCACCTCCTCTTTGTGATGGCCCCTGAAATATTGGAACACTGCTATAATTTCACTCCTAGTCTTTCTTTTCATTAGACGAGACATACTCAATTACTGCAACCATTCTTCGTATGTTTTAGTATCTAGCCCCCTAATCATCTTTGTTGCTATTCTCTACACTTTTTCCAGAGTCTCAACATCTTGTTCATCTCGTGGTGACCAAAACTTGCTTGGGATGCATTAGAATCTCCAAGAAGACTGACATGATATCAAGGTGCAAGTTCTTCTCCTCTACTGACCACGTTCTTCCACAAATGCCACAAGATCTAACATTTTGTTGTTGTTAGTTGCAAAGTCCTGTCTGACCCCATGGACATTGCAACCCCATGGACAACATCCCTACAGGCCTTCCTGTCCTTCACCATCCCCCAGAGTCTATTTAAACTCATGCTGACTGCTTCAGTGACTCCATCCAGACACCTCGTTCTCTATCATCTCCTTCTTTTGCCCTCAATCTTTGCCAGCATTAAGTTCTTCTTCAGTAAGTCCTTCCTCCTCATTAGGTGGCCAAGGTATTTGAGTTTCATCTTCAGGATCTGGCCTTCCAAAGAGCAGTCAGGGTTTATCTCCTCTAGGACTGACTGGTTTGATTGCCTTGCACTCCAAGGGACTCACAGGAGTCTTCTCCAGCACCAAAGTTCAAAGGCCTCAATTCTTTGGCACTCGGTCTTTCTTATGGTCCAACTTTCACAGTCATACATTGCAACTGGGAAAACCAAAGCTTTGACTATACACACTTTTGTTGGCAGAGTGATGTCTCTGTTTTTAGTATACTATCTAGATTTGTTATAGATTTCCTCCCCAGGAGCAAGTGTCTTTTAATTTCTTGGCTGCAGTCCACATCTGTGGTGATCTTGGAGCTCAGGAAAATAAAATCCATCACTCCCTCCATTTCTTTCCCATCTATTTGCCAGGAACTGAGAGGGCTGGATCCCATGATCTTAGTTTTCTTAAAGTTGAATTTCAACCCAACTTTTGCACTCTCCTTCTTCACCCACATCAAGAGGCTCTTTAGTTCCTCTTCATTTTCTGCCATTAGAGTGGTATCATCTATATACCTGAGGTTGTTGATATTTCTCCCAGCACATTCATCCACAAATGCCACAACATCTAGCATTAAGAGGCTGAATTTTCCAAGGAAGTCGGTCATGAAAAGAGGGGCACTACTGCAGAATGCTGGCTGTTGCCCTTGGAAGCAAAATATAATAGGTGGAAGTAATGTACACAGTTTTTCTTCCTGTTCCCACTGTCACTCCACTTTGGATGTATTGTTCAAGGATATATAAGTATACAAAAATTACAGAAGTATTATTTCTGAAGGCTAGAACTGATTCTTGTTCTAAGAATTAGCTGTTGGGGGGGGGGAGTTTCCCCTATGAACTGTTATAAATGTTTTCTGTCTTAGAATCTATCTGCTACCAAAACTAACTCTCTGTCTGTCTGTCTGTCTATTTGGTTGTAGCCTTCAGTTGGGTGAAAAGGTGTGCCTTAAGGTTAAACGTTTGATTTAACATACCTCAAATGGGCTAATTTCGAGGACGCATCCAAAATCCTATGATTCTTTTGGGATTGAGGTTTCGCAAAGTTATGACTACTTCAGTGCTTCTGCCATGGACATTCTGTCACATGGCCATGGCCACACAAGTCGTGTGATTGTCATGCCCTATGTCAGTGATGGCAAGCACTTTGTGTGTGTGTGTGCACTTTGCACACACACACACACACACACACAAACACTCATCCGAGCTGCTAGCAAGAAGAGGAGCTGCCCAGGTGGCGTGTGTGCACTGGATAAGGTACTTCCAGTTTCTGGAGTGCACATGTGCACTGGCAAGCAAGTCTTCCTGTTACTGCTGTTCCTGATCAGCCGGCCAGCACACATACTCATACCGGAAAATGGAAGTTCAGCTCTTCTGGTTTCTGGCACTGCTGCACACACAAAGGCCAGCTGATCATCACGTGATGTGAACATGCGCTCCAGAAACCCGGAAGAGGAACGGGCAATGCCCCACGGGTCAGGCGACATGGCTCCACATGCCACTTTGGGCATACATGCCATAGGTTCATCATCACAGTCCTATGTTCTCTGCCAGCTTCCTATGAGGAAAGTCAATGGGAATTTTATAGGAATTTTAAATTTTAAATTTTAACAAAATTTTATAGCCACTAAACTTGATTTAATTTTATTTTAAATAATTTATTTGTATATATCTGTATTTTAAATGGTCTTTGGCTGTACACCGCCCCGAGTCCGCAAGGAGAGGGGCGGTATATAAATCCAATAAATAAATAAAATAAATAAAATAAGCAAGTACTGTTTGCAAGAAAATGTCCTCAGGTTTAACAGATCATATAAAGGTTTACTGGCTTTTTGATAACCTTATTTGTCTAGTTCTCACTCTGAAACATAAACTGGTTTTGAACCTCTGGTTAAATACTTGTATCTAGTTGTATTTGCCTCCAGATCAGCAGTGAAATCCAGCAGATTCTGACAGGTTCTGGAGAACCAGTAATGGAAATTTTAAGCAGTTTGGAGAACCGGTAGCGGAACTGGCAAATACCACCTCTGGTTGGCCCCAGAGTAGGGTGGGCATGGAGATTTTGCAGTATCCTTCCCCTGGAGTGGGGTGGGAATGGAGATTTTGCAGTATCCTTCCTGTGCCACCCCCACCAAGTCACACCATGCCCATCAACCCATGCCCACAGAACTGGTAGTAAAATATTTTAGATTTCACCACTGCTTCAGATGTTCCGGCTATCAACTTCTTTCAACTTTTTATCCTGCATGGATAACCAAATTAGCAACGCAATACATTCAATCAAAGAGCACCAGATTAGGGACAGCTACTGATGTCCGGAAGATAAAATGGAGGGAAAGCTATGTAAGGAAAAAGCTGCCCCATTTTTAATATATATAGTCAGTATTTCAGCTGTTGATTAAAACATACCATCACACCACTAATCCTGCTCAGACTATCTGTAATTAGCACAGCATCTAATTATAGTACCCTGGGCTTGCATGAGGCCCCTTCAGGGCTAAGGTTGGAACTTGGCTTAATAGAGAGGTCTTCGAACTTGGCAGCTTTAAGACTTGTGGACTTCAACTCCCAGAATGCTCCAGCAAGCATAGCTGTACATGTAGCTTTCGATTACCTCAGAGGTCTTCAAACATGGCAGCTTTAAGACTTGTGGACTTCAACTCCCAGATGAGAATCCTGAGAGATGAAATCCACAAGTCTTAAAGCTGCCACGTTTCTTCACTATCTGAGGTCAAAAGCTAAAAGAAGGAACCTAGGCCTGCGTGTCATGATATCAAAACTGCTATGCTGGAAGAGTTCAGCAAGGCAATCGTGCCACCTGAGTCACTGCTTAAATAGTCATATGTTCCTCAGAGGAGATTTATCCCTTTATGAACTAGCATTAAACTGAAGGCCCATAAGAAAGGAACTTTCTCCCATGTCTTTCTCAAGGGGTAGAATTCCTCCTCTTCTGAAGATGAGGGCCTAGCTGGGCCTCCACTTATGGCCTTTGGTAGGACCTAAGCATAGTACATAAAATTATCTGTCACAGCATCCTACCTGTCAGTGACTACTTCAGCTTCAACCACAACAATACACAAGCACACAATAGATACAAACTTAAAGTGCAAACTTGATTGTGAAAATATGACTTCAGCAACAGAGTGGTCAATGCCTGGAATATACTACTGAACTTTGTGGTTTCAACCCCAAGGCCCCCAATACTTTAAACTAAGACTGGCTACTGTGGACCTTACCCTATTCCTAAGAAGTCTGTAAGGGGCGTGCATAAGAGCACCAGCGTGCCTACCATCCCTGTCCTAATGTTCCCTTTATTTGTATTCATTTTATGTACTCAATTCATGCTTATACTTATGTATATTTCCTAATATGTAATAGACAAATAAATAAATAAATGTTAGATGTTCTTGGTTTTAGTCTGTTTGGCCCATGTCGAATCTCCAAGCAAGCCAGTCTGATGTGTCTTTGTTTTTTCTGTCTCCTCCTCCTACCCTCTCTCTATAGGTATAAAGAAGATGTGAAGCAAACCTGATGTCCCAGGACACTGGAGAATGCTTGGCAAGTGCCATCTTCTCCAGCCATCTGTTGAACCAGAAGACGTCCGATGGGGTTATTCATCCATTTCATGTAGGACGGATGGCTTTGTGGGCTTCTAGGGAACGAAAACTGAGCTCAGCCAAATCTGCAGAGATGGCTGCATGACCTACACATTGACCTTTTGTCAACAGTTGGAGCTCCCCAAAGAAGGCCTGCTTCCCCACAGCTTGCAGACAGATATAAAACCTTCTTACCCTGCCTCTCTTGTTTGTTAGAGGTTGGTGGACTAACGGAGAGTCCACCTCTATAACCACGAGGTCCTGTTTCTCGAGGGCTGGGCGGTTTCAGGACTACAATGGAAGAGAATGTATTCAGTGTCCAACAGATTCAACCGAACGTAATCTCGGTGAAGCTCTTCAAACGCAAGGTTGGTGGCCTTGGGTTCCTGGTGAAGGAGCGTGTCAACAAGCCGCCCGTCATCGTCTCTGACTTGATCCGAGGAGGGGCAGCAGAACAAAGTGGCCTTATCCAGACGGGAGATATTATCCTGGCGGTCAATGGGAAGCCCCTGGTTGATATGAACTATGACGCGGCCTTAGGAGTCCTTCGGAGCATCGCTTCGGAAACCTACGTTGTTCTCATCTTAAGAGGCCCAGAGGGCTTCACCACTCACCTAGAGACAACCTTTGTTGGAGACGGGACGCCAAAGACCATCCGAGTCACCAGACCTCTGTGTGGGACGCCAACGGTAGGCGGCCAGGCAGCCGCTCCGAGCATCCACGCCAAAGACAAGCAACTGGGGGAAGAACACACCATGGGGGGCTCCGTCAGCTCCCGGTGTGCCCGGGAGAATGGGCCAGGGGAAGGAAACCTGGTGCACATCAACGGCATGGTAGCCAGCAACATGTCCAAGGACGCCCTGAAAGGAAACCAGGACATTCCCGACCATTGCCTGAATGGCAGCCTTGAGAACAGTGAGCTGCTCAAGGAGATTGAGCCCGTTCTGGACCTCCTGAAGGGCGACAGCGAGGAACTCAATGGCAACGCTGAAGCCAAGATGGGAGTGAGAGATGTCGAAGTCCAGGTGGACAGGTAGGAGGCAGTTTTATGCTACTGGTAATCCTCGACTTACGACCACAGTCGGGCCCAAAATTTCCATTGCTAAGCAAGACAGTTGTTGAGTTTTGTCATGTTCTACTTTTGAATCATAGAAGTTGTTAAGTTTAGTCCAGTCCAGTCCAGTGTAGTCCAGTCCCAGTCCAGTGTAGTCTAGTCTAGTCTAGTGTAGCCTAGCCTAGTTCCATTGGGTTGACTTGAGTTGGGTTGGGTTGGGTTGATAGCCTAGCCTAGCCTAGTTCCATTAGGTTGACTTGAGTTGGGTTGGGTTGAAAGCCTAGCCTAGCCTAGCCTAGCCTAGTTCCATTGGGTTGACTTGAGTTGGGTTGGGTTGGGTTGAGCTGAGTTGAGTTGAGTCATTAAGCAAATCTGGCTTCCCCCGTTGACTTTGCTTGTCAGAAGCGGGCTGGGATGGTTGCATAAGGTGATCACATGACCCTGCGATAAATACCTGACAGTTGCCAAGGGTCGGAATTTTAATCATGTGACAATGGGGATGCTGCAACAGTCATAAGTACGGGGGGGGGAAAATGTTCATAAGGGTCACTAAATAAATGGTTGTAAGTTGAGGACCACCTGCGTTTATATCACCTCCAAATCATTTGGGATGACAGCTCCCTGCGTGCCTAACCACCTCTCTTCCCTGACTGAGTAAGGTCTTAGAAACAGCCAAGAAGTTGCAAGTTCTCCGTTATGTGAATGGTGACTTAAGAATCTATTCTGTGTTAGCCATGAAGGCAGGGCTGGACTTTCTGATGATGGTTTAGCGAAGGGCCTTGTGCTGGAATCATAGGGGAGTGTGCAGGCAGGCGGAGAGTGAGAAATAAAGGCCCTTCCTTCCTTTGAGGACCTATATCCTGGTCAGAAAGAGGGCTGAGAAAGCAAAACCCTCCCATCAGGGACATCAACTGTTTCAACTGCTCCCCTTGAGATGCCACTACTGGGTGTAGCGTGCCAAAACAGTGAGACACAATGACAGTTTCTTCCCTCCCCGTGCCATCCCTGGTGCCATCCCTCCCACAGAACTGTCTTATCCCTTATATTTACCCATGGAGTAGAGCTGTTTTGCTATTATCCTTCTCACCTTCCCCCTTGTCTTCTCTTCGTGGCATCATCATTATGATTACCGTATATTACTTTGTTGTTTGTATGTACAAGGAGAGCTTATGCACTGAAGACAAATTCCTTGTGTGTCCAATGACACTTGGCCAATAAAGAATATCTTCTCTTCTCTCCTCCTCTCCTCCCTTCCTTGTCTCCTCTCTCCTCCCCTCCCCTTATGAAATATTCTCCTCTCTTCCCCCTCTCCTCTCTCCTCCTCTTCCATTTTGTAATCTTCTCTCCTCTTCTTTCCTCCTCTCCTCTCCTTCCTTCCCTCTCTCCTCCCCTTCCATTCTGAAATATTATCCTCGCCTCTCTTCCCCCTCTCCTCTCTCCTCCCCTTCCATTCTGTAATCTTCTCTCCTCCCCTCCTCTCCTCCCTTCCCTCTCTCCTCTCCTTCCCTTCCATTCTGTAATCTCCTCTCCTCCCCTGCTTTTCCTTCCCTGAATGAAGAGGACCTATTTTCATGAAAGGTGGTCATTCCAAATGGCTTTCCCTCTTAGTAACAATTGTGTCCTTCCTCCCGTTCTCTCACCCTCTCTCTTATACACAGGGCTAAAAAGATATCTCCACCCTTGATGTGGGTGCTTTAAATTCACTGAACATTCCCCCAATGCCTATGAACACAGCCCTGTGTCCTGTCTAATCAGTAGGAGCCTTAATTGGATAAAAAAAATTGAGGGCCTTAAATAACAGCTCAGAGGGAGAGAGTGACAAGCATAACACGAGGATGGATTACAATTTTAATGGATGCTCATTTCAAACTTTTTAGCGCTTGGGCTTGCTTGAAATGGACAGCTCCTGAGCTGGAGGAACAGCACGAAATGAATGAATTAAATAGCTCCCACCACATCGGCTCTTGAACCGTGCCTAATTGATGATCTAATGTAGGAAGCTGCATTTTTAGGCAGAGGAAAAACAAGCCATTTTCAGAATACGTCCATTATCTAACTTCACCTTTCTTAACCTGAATCCCCTTGGATCGGGGCTGGGCCGTTAATTTCCCCAAAGGGGCCGCGTGAGAAGCTGGAACAGTTGTGAAGGGCCGAAAGCAACAGAGCGAACTTAATCCTTCTCAATGTGAGTTTTAGCGCTTGATTAAAAGCAGTAAATTATAGGCTTTGGCTTCGCTGCTATTGGTAATAATGTGCATTAGGTCTTGTTTGCAGTCAATTTCCAGTTTCCAGTTGAACTCACCTTGGCCCAGGTAGGGACAGCCAAAGGGCCAGATGTGGCTGGGAACAACGACACACACGTAAAATGCTCAGGTCTGCCTTAGGGGATTCTTAGATGAGGCTCCCATCATCTCGAAGGGGCTTGGCTGGTGCATCCCCTCTGTTCAGAATTAGATGGAGGCATCAGATGAAAGGTCCAGGCAGAGGAAGGCCATCATGTTTTCAGAATCCAAGGGCCTGGTTTGGACAAAACTCAACAGCCAACGTGATCATCAACGTCCGATATGGAAGGAGGGGGAGGGGGAATGGAGAGGGAGATGGGGGAAATAAAAAATTGATCTAATTGATAAAACTTTATAAATAAAAAACATAAATATGTGTGGGCAAGTATTGTAGAAAGCGGCTTTAAGAGCAACAGACTACTGGAAAGTTTTTCCCAAGACAGATGTTGTGAGAAGACACTTGGCAGAAAATAAAGGAAATATTTGTGAAGAAAAGGAAAAGCAAAGCAAAGGCTGATGTTCATTTTCTGCAATGCAAGAAAAATAACAAAACAGATTTAAACAGAAACTTTTGCAGAACTTAAAGCTCAAATAGCACCAATCATTAAATTGAAAAGTTAAAATATTTTTAAAATATTAATAAGAGATCTAAATCTCTCTCTTTATAACATAGAAACTAAGTTATTCCCTCTCAAAGTAAAAAAAATAATTCCAAGGTTCATTTTTAAAACAAATCCCTTTCACCCAGTCTATCAGACATGAACTCTTAATATCAAATAAATAAAATAAAACTGGAAGGAGCTATTGCAAACACACTAAGGCAGCTAACCTCCTGGCTCCTCCCCACAAAATATAATCTGTGCAAAAAAGGAGATTTTTCAGTTTCTCAGGCAATCTTAAATATTTTGAATTCTTTGTACACCCTATACAATACCATTTCACACAATATTCCTATATACATTTTCAACACACATGAAGAGAGAATTCCCAAAAGTATACATATATAAAGGAAGATAAGTGTATACAGATAGTCCTTGATTTACAGCTGTTTTAGTCACTGTTTGAAGTTGCAACTGCATTGAAAAAAATCACAACCATTTTTTCACACGTACTACCATTGCTTTATTTATTTATGTGTGTGTGTGTGTGTGTGTGTGTGTGTTTTGTTAGATTTTCACGGTCATAAGTATGTAAATTTGTGTATTCTCGGGTTTCTTTCCGTGTAAAGGTTTGCATATACCTG
>JANHFP010009767.1:0-13318 GCA_032468135.1 Calamaria suluensis
ATGCATACATACATACATACATACATACATACATACATACATACATACATACATACATACATACATACATACATACAGAATGGAGCAGCACTTTTTAATTTACCCTTGCTCACTTTCCTCCTGAAAGTACAGGTAGTTGAAGTTATGATGAACACTTTCCATCTCCCAAAAAGAAAATACTTATGACTCTATTTCAAAGTTATGACATGATCACATTTTGGGTGCTTAGCAACTGGTTCATATTTATGGCATTTTGCAGCATCTTGCAATCAGATGACCACAATTTAGACTTTTTTGCCAGCTTCCAGTATTTAGTTCTGGTTTCTGGGGAAAAACACTTATTGACTAAAAACAATTCACTTAATGACTGTGGTGGTCCTTTAATAGCTACAGCAAAAAAGCATTTAAAATCAGGACCGGTCATGCAAAAATTTGCTAATAACCATGATGATTCATGATAACAATTCTGAGCTTAATTATGGGCATAAGTTGAGATCTCAATATAGTAGTAGTCAAATTATATAAACATTCAATTTTAATGTATTAGTTTTGTACAACACATACCTCTTAGAAATCACGAAGTACAGTACAGTACAGATTATCATTAGTTGGATATGTCCAGTTCTTTTAACTGATTTTCCTTATCATCTGAGAAGTTTTCCTCTGAATTTACTATAGCTGCTTTGAAACTGCTATTCCCAGAATTGGACAATCTTATCAGTACATAGAAATATGGAACTACTACCTCACATGAGCAAGACACAATACTTCTAATACATTGGAGCACTGAACTGACTTTTTAAGCAAATATATCATACTACATATTCATGTTTAGCGGGTTGTCCACTAGTATACCTAGAATCTTTTCAGACCAGGTTCTCCCAATCTTGTTTTTAGGCATTTGATTTTACTTATCCAGAAGGTTAGGTTTGCTGCATTCAAGCAGTACAAAGATCATTTTGTTTTGTTTTGTTTTTTCTCTCTAAGGAATTAGCCCAGGGATTTGAAAACTTTATGACAATGATACACACTAAAATTATAAAACAAATGTGTGTGTTTTCCCTACCTACCCTATCAATAAAATGAACAATTTCATTTGGTAATGGGTTTAGTAAGAAATAACTGTACTGGTTTCTTGATTAAATTTCAATATATAGCTCAGACAGATCAACAATAGAAACTTACAACTTTATAAAATGAAACTGTATATTGGAAATGATAACAGTAAAATGTAAAGCTGAATTTCTAGTGGGAAATACAAGTTTGCTTGCTTTTGAAAAAAAAAACCCTAAGGTTTATTCCAGCAGTGAAATTACTATGCTGTCTCCATCAGGGTATTTTACCTTACCACTTGAGGCCCTGTTTCACCCTTCTATTTCTTCCAGAATAAATGCTTCCCATTTTATGATAGTGGGAAAGAAGAGATTGCCCACTGTAGTTTATTCCAGGTTTCAGTCCTTCAATCTTATCATTTGTTTTTTATTATTTATAAAAGGACATGGGAAGAACTGTTTGGTCAGTTTAGGGTATGATATCAGTTTGCTGATGATATAAATTTGCATATCACTACCCTAGGAAAATTATCCGGTGTCTAGAGGATATTAAGATCTGGACAGGATGAAATAGGTGAAGCTCAACCTAAGCAAGAGGAAGCAATGTCTTCATACATCCAAGTTATTTGTCAGTTTTGGGTTTATTTCTTGAGAGAGGTTGCAATTCTTCTGAACAGGGAGCTATTGCTGGATTGGTGGGCAGAGATTCTGGGTAGAGTCCATGGACAGAAGGGCCTTTCCTGAGTTCTAGATGATGTGCCAGTTATAGTCATACTTGAGTGGGGGACTTTACTATGGTGACTCATGCCCTTGTGATTTTTCAGGCTGTCTAGCAAAAACCAGAAACATTTTTTTAAAAAGTTCAATTGTCATAATTATTTTTAGCAACATTTATAGAGATGGAGGAGTAACTGAACTATCTTCAATTTTGAACAAATACCTTCTTATGATGAACACTTAAGGGGGCAGCTCTATTTATTGCTAATGTAAAAATCAGTAGTTTACATAATTGTTTCCTGACTATCAATCTGGAAACCCAACTTATTGCATTTATCAGGATATTGCAACATGTTAAAGCTTTATGGAAACTACACCTAATCCAGAATACAATAAGGCCTTTTATGGCTGGAATGAGCACTTTGTACAAGAGCTCAATTTCCATTTGGCTTCTGAATCCAAAATAAGTCCAAATATAAATATGTTTATGACTTGGCATAATATAGGGTCTCCTGATTGAACAGGGGATTGCACTACAACACTTCCATTATCCCTTCCAACTCTCTTCCAATTGAGGTAACTTGATGGCTGTGAGCTGGCCATGGTGAGCTGGCCATGTCAAATTGTCATAGACCCTCCTGTTATGGTTGTGTTTCACTATTGTATCATTGCTATTTATGCTATAGATGTTTTATGTATTGTATTATGTTAATATTCTTACTACTGAGACATTTGTAATTGCAGAGCACCATATACAAGCAATCCGTCAATCTCTAAGCCTTTCCTCCTGGGCTATCTTGAACTTCATCATTATATGCTCTCTTTCCCCTAGGCTGCCTGGCATTCAGACACCCACCAGTTATAGAGTTCCAGTCAAGAAAGGTATATTGTATGGGTGTTCTGGGAGTTGTCATCTCAAAACATCTAGGATGACTGCTAAGTGGGGTGTATAAAAGCAACTGCAAGAAATAGAAATAGTGAAGCAGTAATAATTCTGCACAGTGATGATTCAAATGCTACATTACAGTTCCATTATGCTCAACAAGTTCTTTCAGAGTAATTGTGAGTGCTGTGAAATCCTATATTATATGCGTTTGTTTTTAAAGCCAAGAACTTCATTGCGACATCTACTTAATGTTACAACATGTGAATAATAGTTATTGGCATAATAGTCACCACCACTTAAACTGAAGAAAAATGAAAAGCTAGTAGTCTCATAAATCTTTCACCTGCTAGGTAATAAACACATATATTGCTTTTATCACACACTATTGTTACATTTCCTTTAAATAAGCAAGTATATTTATATGATCAACTTCTAAGAAAGATGCATTTCATCAAGAGCTGACAACCATAACTTTAAGAATCCTCATGGTTATTTATTAGACGATTAGCATCATAAGATGTAAAGTTATTTCTTTAAAATTTGTCTTAGAAGTGGATATAAAAAAATCACTCGCTTATATTTTTGCAGCAAAATGCTGAAACCCTCCCAACACTGTATTTAATGAGAGTTCTGAAAATTTACAATTCTATAGTTTGATTATAAGCGGCATTAAATTCAGTGGAATTTGTATCTGAATAATTTGTATTTTAGAAGCCTGTTTTTAAAAATGAGATTTAAGTAACAGTTAAAAGATTTTTAAGCTAAGGGGTCTTAGAGAAGAGGGATGGTGTTTCTATGTCAGTGCATTGCCCTGCAAGTGGAAAAAGTTATTCCTGTGCAGCTAGAAGATTAATTGCAGGAAGTCTACCACCACCTCTAACCCTCAAGAAATACTTGGATGTAGAATTACTTCTACAGGAATTCCTCAAGTAGAATCCACCCAAAATGTCAGAGATAGAACCAACCAAACAAAAACATTTTGTTTACTAACAGCAAGAAGACACATCTCCCATTTCATTTACTCTATATGCCTGTCTGATGGAGCCATTACATCTTATTCCACACTGCAAATACCGAATGTAATAACTTATAACTTTATATTCCAATAACTTGCTGTTATTTCTCAAAATATGCCACAGAGCAGATATTCTAGAGTTGTGTAAGGCCAGCCCTGGTCAGATGCATTAATGGATCTGCTGATTTCAAAGTTCCTTATTCTCTCAATATACAAATCTTTAAAAGGGAAAGGTCATTTGAGAAAAAGAAAGAAGATGGAGAAAAAGATGGAATGCTACAGAAACACCAACAATGCTGGAGTGGAAGATGGTTGAATTTATGAAATTGCTAAAGTGACTTGGTGGATTAAGGAGGAAACTGATTTATTTATTTTTTTAAAAAAAGAAAAGACTAGAAGCACTATATAGAGGCTTTGCTGAAAATGGATAAAAATGAATTAAGAATTGGGGATTTGTTAATAAAAAGGGTTTCTTTATGGAAAGAAGGGGACTAGGATATGCAATGAGGTAGAGTGAAGATAGAAATGGTTATGTTTTTAACTGCTGAAAAGAACATAGGAAAGGTATTAGACCAATTCCTCCAAGTTATTGTATTATATAACCAGGACATATTCAATTATTATTGCCTTATATAAATATATTTAATGTTTCTTAAGTAAATTGTCTTAATGTTACCATTAATTTTACATAGTTTTTGAAGAATGAATATCTTAATATAAAATCTGTACTGTACAGGTACCATACGTAGGTTACAAAATATAGATAACTGAGAATTTTTGTCCACAATTTTACTCCCAAATTGAATAGCTCTGCTGTAACATTTTTAAAAAATTTAGGTAGTTGCAGAGAAAGAGACTTCTAGAGATATGAATTTGCCTCTAGGCAATTTTTATAATGCAGGACTCATTAAATGCTTGTCACTTTCTTCTTTTTTTAAATAATGCTTTTAAAGGGAGTAGACTAATTTCATTTTCTTAAAAAAAATCACAAAACAACTATCAGACAAGGCAATACTTTTTCAACCATATACCAATTATTCTGAGAAACAAGTACTTTCACTCCATTGAGAAGAGCTGATAAAATTCACCAAAAATGGAGTTTTTTCCACCAAATTTTAGTAAGGAGATATTTCAGTTCAGCTGCAAAGTAAATGACATATTAAATAGTGTTATTTGGAAGTTAAGCAAAATTAAGCCAATGATTGGAGTATATATATATATTTATATGTATGATTTATTTATTGGTATGTTTGATTTTTTTTACGCATTATAATTCAAGTGATAAATGTTGCCTATACATATCAGCATGATATAACAATGAGATTCTATTGGGAATAGACAGAGTCAGTATTTTGCTTTAAAAATCTTATTGTTTATCTTCTTTTAAGCTTCTGCTGTTAGGCCCTTCTGGTTTGTGTAGTCAACATGATATTCAAACCCCTGTCCTAGAGTCTTTTTTTCATTCTGGATTTGCATTAAAAATTATCAGGGAGAAATCAATGCCAAGGCAAACTCTTAACCCCTTTGGGTTTACTTCATAATTTAAATATCATCTGATTTTTTTTTCTGTTTTTTCGTGTGGTAAATTCCCCTAGTGATTTTGAAATATGTAGGGAAATATTCCTGACCTGTATTCTAACACCAAGCAATTACAGGCAAAAGAATGATCAAGTGCTAGAGAAGAACTGGGAAGAGAACTAGGAAAAAGTTCCTATCTTCCTATGACAGTACAAAATGAAACAAAAAGCAGCATTCTGGCATCCATGTGGCTTGCTAAGTAATGAATAGAAATACATCACTAACAGCATTTATTCGTTGATGAAAGAAGTGTTCATGTAACATCCCCAAATATAGTTACAAAGAGTCTGCATAGGAAATTCACAAGGATATGCCACTATGCCTGACTGTAACTGTCAGAGCTTCAGTCTGAGCACAACGATAAATCTCTTTTTAAGAAGACAAACATGCACTTATGAGCTTACCAGAAAAAGAGTCAACGGCAACTCTCAAATAAGTTGCTTTTACTGTGGATGTAAAAGAAGCTCCTTTAATGATAAATATCAGCTCCTGCAGAATCAAGAAATCTAACCATATTTGTGATGATCCAGCGTGTGTTATGGGAAAGCACTCCGTTCTTAACAAAAGTCTTTATTTAAACATCAAACCCAGATTCCCACAGTCTCTGATAAAGTTTGTTATTTTTTTTTCAGCATAAACCAGAAATTACATAGAGCTCAAATTGGCTGGCTTCAGATAACTCACAGCTGGCTGGCAAGATAACTCACAGTTCTAGTAGAAGGAATTGCTAAGGAGATAAACCAAAATTCTTTGGCTGATAATCTCTTCAAACTTGACCAAGAAACAAGAATGTCATGAACCACGATTGGATAACTCAGAATAATTCAGCTTTGCCTCGAGCAGCCAGCCATTGCAAAACACTTGGTTATAAAGCTATTGATACAGCTAAGTACCATCACTTATTTATTCCTGAGTAATACTTTCTGAAATTTCCTTTTCTCTTGCCTTTGCTGACTAGGAGGAGTTGATCCTGGGTCCTCATATAAACTCCTCCTCTCTGGGTCTGCCTCCACCCATTTGGCCCAGCCTGGCCCTGTTCTTTCCCACCTTCCTCTGCAGTCCCTGCCTCCAACACATTGCTCTTTTCCAGCTGTTCCTCTTCTTCTGAGTCAGACGCTGACAGAGGAATGAGAATATTTGTGTGTCAGTTCCAGCACATCTACGTAATTTTTCCTAACCCATTCTTTCAATCTTGGATTTTGAGGGCACTTGCATGACATTTGAATAACATTGCTATTGCATTTCTTATTTTTGGATTTTCCAGCTTGATCCTTCAGAAGAGGCATTTTTTTCTTATTCTTCTATACCATTGTTTCTGGTGAATTCTGTGAGTTAAAGCTGACACATCTTAAAGCTGTTGATGCTGAGAAAAACTATTCTAAATCATGAGTGCAATAGGATTTTCAGTAACATAATTATTGATAATTCTATGTACCTTCTATTTGATTTCCCCAGTCAGCCTGTCTGTATATTATTACCTTTATAACCTGCTTTCCTTCTGAAACATAAGGATTTTCTTCCTCCTTAGCTTTTCCTCCTTCCAATTTATTTTTCTAACAACAGCATAAGATACATTAGGTTGAGGTGGCCCAATGTTATCAAAAGAGCTTAACACTGAATGGGAATATGAATCTTGTCAAACCTGATATTCAGTACAATAATCACTATATTAGAGTAGTTCCTTTGTCAACTCCCTTTTAAGTAATAAAAATAAAAGTTGGTAAAGTTAAACTGGCAATTCCTATTCCTAATCTGAGTGGTGATATCTCTATAGCAAGTTTCATCAGCAAATGTCTGGGGAAGAGATGGGCAATTCTCTAACTTTCTTTTTTGAATGCTAATTTTTAAAAAGTGATGTAAGACGTTTTACTTAAGGAATATTCACAGGCTGGGGACACGTATAAGACTATCTTAATTGCATATTTTAATTTTAATTTAGCACAGTTTTATGTAATTTTAATGAATGTTACTCTCCAGAGCTTAAGGAATATAAACATTGACTAATAAATAAAAAGAAAACTATATCTGCACTTTTTATAGCCTGGATGTACAAACCTTCATTCAATTCTGTGTTTCAAATGGTGTAATCCTTACAATTAAAAGAACCTCATTAGTTTGGACTCCTTTAGAATCTCTTTAACAGTAAACAGTTTTTATAGGTTGTGTCCTTGCATTAGTCAAGTTATTCAGACTTAACACTCTTAAATAATGGGTTTTGCTTGTGTTGGAGATACCTGAAATATTTTTTAAAAATGTTGCTAACGAGACCAGAGTACTTCTCAATACAAAAATTCACTGTGTTTACCATATATAAGCAGTTTGAGTCAGGGGCCTACAAATATTTCCCTCAAAAAATCTAGACTGTAAAATGATTACAGAAGTCTGTCTGGAAATTTATGTACAAAATAGAAAAAATACAATTTAATTAGTGTTTGAATGTAGGGTATCTCCAGCAAACTAAGTTATTTACTGGTGACAACTATTTTTATGCCATCCTTCATATTATGATACAAGAACACCTTAAGAATCATATTTGAATCACACCATAAGTCTGATCAATGTTATTGTCCCAAGAAAGCTGAATGAGAATCAAGATCCAATTGGATAGCCCAAGGAAGGTGACATTTACTCACATAGACATGCAAGGTGTAATAATGTCCCATCTCAGTTACACTTTACTTCTACCTTATCATGAAATATATATTTTGTTCATCAGATTATAGGCATTAAAATCTAAGTACATCCTGAGTCATGATTCTCAGAAGGACCTGTCATGTATATTTATATGGAAGAAATTTGGAGATAGAGAGCTTGTTATAGCTCTGTAGGAACTTAATTTTTCAGCATCCTTCTCAAAAAGAAGAAATGAAAATAAGAACGCTTCTACCAGTATCACCATAGGCAAAAATTGCTCTGTGGACAGTGAAATTAGTTCCCTGATTTTGTTTTTTAGAACACGGCAAGTTTCTTTGAACTTCAGAACCATTTGTTGATATAAGTTAAAGGAAAAGAAGATAACTTGGGCATTGTGAAAAAAAGTGTATTGACTAAATATTTGAATAAAAATGTTTCCTTTCACTGAACACTGATTTTCAAATGTGTGATCCTCCAGATGTTGTTCCATTCATTCACTGAAATCTTAGTTAGTATAAGGAACACTATGAGATGCTGGAAACCATGATTCACAATACTGGAAGAACCAGAGATTTCTGGACTATACCATAGGTTCAGAACATATAAACATATGTATCCATCAAGCCACTGAATCTTAGAAGAAATCAACAAATGTCAACTTCAACTTACAGCTTCACTATCTCTTGCAATCTCTTATTTTTCTTTACTTGTTACAGAATGGTCATAAACTATTAACTTACAAGAGAATGTATTATTTTACCTTCTCCTCCATTGTCTATACAGCCAATAATCACTACTTAAGCATTTGCCTTTTCTGAAAATATTAGAGATCATATATTTACTTACATTCTTTTGTCTTACCTGTTTTCTTTAAAGAAAACATATTCAGAATGTCTTAACCTGCCAGAATATAGTTTTTTGTTCAGACAAATTTTGGACTAATTTGATAGACATGAAGTTTATTATTTACAGAATAGAGCCTACATTGACTCTATAGACTGGAGTTCAGGCAGCCTCTACCCTGTTCATTATCTATTAATATTCCACACACTGTTATATAAAAAAGTACACAATTTCCACTCTCTTCAATTATATTCCATTGTTCAATGGATCCAAGCTATCATCATGCTAATTTGTGCAACCTGGTTTGGAAGACACTGTACATAGCAGCTTGATCAGAAATATATAAAACAGAAAAATGGCAAATCACCAAGTTCTATACAGCACAATGACAAGAAATTGAGGTTTATGAATAATCCACATCTAGACTTTCCTCTGGGAGTTCCAGTTCATATTCAACCACAAAATTCTTTACAACATGTAGCAAGATTTTTTAAAACAATAAAATGCTCAGAGGATACCAAACCCCAAGTCTACCCTTATAAATCATATGTGAAACCCAGCAGAATTGTGCAAGACTTTAGTTATGCAATGTAATATAGATGAGGGAAACAAAACAGATTGAACCAAATCTGAAATCGTGACCTGAAATTGACTAGATTTATTCCATGATGGCATTAGGTGAGGCGGGATCCTCTGAAGGAAGCAGAAGATTTGCTAAAGCATTGCAGAAAGTGCTAGTGGAAAAACTCCCAGCTGCTTGGCAGACAAAATTGCCCTGTAGCACTACCACCACTCTCATTTGTCATTCACCTTACTTGCTGAATAAAAGATAAAGGACTTAATGTTATTTTGAACCCAAAAGCAAGGAAGTCCTAACTAACTCTCCAAGCTGCCTCTAAGCAAGTTCCATCTGTTTTCTCTAGGGATGAGCAAATCAGACCACTACAGCTTCTCTCAAGCACTTCAGGCAAAACCCAACATTTGCCTGAACAGAAATAGAAGGGTGGAAGGGTGTGTGCCCCCCATAGAGGATGTGCCCCCATACATTTAGCACAAAGGTTTCTATAGGCTCATTCAGAAAATGTGAGTCCCTGAAATCAAGAAAACTACCTTATCGGTTAAATTAATGAAGCTCTGTAAAATATTTCTCATCTATTAATAGTCTTAACTTAGAATAAAAAATTAAAATGTGTAGGTATAGCAGGATCTCCCATGAAATTCCCACCCTCCCCCAATTTTCAATCCCTGCAGAAGGCTTGGATAGAAAGGAGTGAATCCTCCAGTCAGTCAATAGGTTTGATAAGCTTTCTCTTTACCAGCAGAAGGAAATGGTCCATTAACACTTTTCAACAACCCAGGAAGAATGAAGTAAGAGGTGTGAACTGTGTGAGATTTCCTATTTACTCCTGGTAGTCTGGTCCCATTAGGAGGGATCTCCACGCCTAGTTACTTGGTAAATGTCTGAGACATGACAGGTTATTACACGATGGGAAAGAACAGATACTGTGCCAGAAAACTAGATTTTTAATGACCCTAGAAAAAGACATAGTGAACCTAACTGCGGGGATGGATAGAGATAGAGATGATACATAGAGATAGAGAAATAATAGAGAGATACGAACAGACAGACAGACAGACAGACAGATTTGCCATAGCTTTCCTCCCCAGGAGCAAGCGTCTTTTAATTTCTTGGCTACAGTCCCCATCTGCACTGATCTTGGAGCCCAGGAAAATAAAATCTGTCACTACCTCCATTTCTTCTCCATCTATCTGCCAGGCGTTTAGAAGGCTGGATGCCATTAACTTAGTTTTCTTAATATTGAGTTTCAAGCCAACTGCATATTTTTGCAGCATACAAAAATGAAATACAATAAAATCACAGACAAGTAGTCCTTGATTAACAAGCATTTAAATTCTTCTGGACTTATGATCCATTTTCAAAGTTCTCATGTCCCATACCCCTGAGATCACTTGATCACATTTTTGGCAGTTGGTGATTGGCTGACATTGACACCTATTTGCAACATCTCATAGTCATGTGAAACAGATTTTTGGCACTTTTCATCCATTGGTGAAAATGGTACACTTAACAGCTTCCCTGTTCACCTAACAATTATCCTGTTCGCTTAATGAATGCTGCAAAACAGATTTCAAAATTGGATGTGGTAACCGGCTTAATGACCATCACAATTTATTACTGTAATTCTGGGCTCAGTAGCAGTTGCAAATCAAGGACCCAACAAAGTATATGGAAAAAAGAAAGGAAATCCAGCTACATATACTGAATATATTGTGATCTCCTTGTTCTGAGTTGTATAAAGATTATATAAAGATTAGGCATTAGGAATTTATCCCACTGTATAAATAAATACTATAAGTGATGTTTTAACATACATATCATTGTTCTATCACATGCTGTACAACCTGAGTATTTGGGTTCCCTTATATGTATATGTTTTAATTTCTTTTAATTATAATTTAACTTAAATTATAACCTGCGTTGAAATTATCATTTAAACTTTAAATAAAAATGAAATTTTAAAATATTATGGAAAATGAAGTTCCTTATTGAAACTGCTTCCAGTTATAGGTGATTACACCATATATAAACCCTTCCAGCAAAGTCACCTATATGATATTGTTCTCTAGTTTGGGTATTGAAATGTTGGCAAGAAAACACCAAGCTGAGAGAGCAACAAGAAACCTTCTCGCCCCCTCCCCCCGTCACACACAAAGTTTTTTGCTGCAGTATGAGCATTTTCTGGACATCAAATAAAGTGGGAGAAGAATGACTAAATATTCTAGTTTAAATAAATCTTCTTCTCATAAAATTATATTTCTGTCAGTGATAATTGAAATATCCGATACCATTGTGTAAATGGCTGGGCTGGGTAATTTTTACCCCTCTCAAGTGAGCCTTGAAAATGTGAGAACCTTTTGCTTAAGATATCTGGCTTGTGGTTAATAAAAGTGTTGTTCCATACCACACAAAAGAGTAATAAGAATCTTTGCTGGTCCAAGGGACTCCATTTTCTGCTTATAGGTTTTGCCCACAACATTTCAATTTCAAACAGAACATTAAGGTGAACAGTAGAAAATGTGCTCTCTGTATAAATCTCCAAATGAGAAGTACCATGGTGAAGATAAAAAAAAGACAGACGGTTTGCTTCATCCAGTCACTCATGTGCTGTGAGAGTTAGAGTTCTTCACTTCTTTGACTTCCTAAGAATATAACTGAGCTTTACTATGATTGGCCTTCCAACATCTTCGGTATTCAGAGCAAATACTTTCTTCTAACAATTCTTGAAGCTCAGATTAGACCATCTGACATGCTTCAGTTCCTATAATCAAGATTTCAGTGGCATTTTTCCTTATATGACTGTGGACCACTGTTTGTTTTATTTTCTGAATCCACCCGCTTTTCTTGAGCGGATACTACAATATTGAAAGTAGCCATGGCTGCTTCTTATTATGCTCTAACCTAGCGTCAGCCTCTTCATTTATCAGAACAGATGAACTTGCAGCTTGAGACTATTTAGCTGCAGGCAGTCATTTGACCTGATTGATGCTTTTATATATAGTCTATATGCTATTTGGTCTATGGAGAAGAATGTGAACAGGTGGAAAATCTCCCAAGAGCCCCAAAGAACAATTTGTGTCTGACAGTTCCCAAGCCATTGACATTGGAAATGACATTGTGTTTTAAAACTTTTATATCTGAAAGGAGTTTTTCTGTGTCATTGCTAGAGCACTTCCCAGGATGTTTAGTGAAAAAGGCATGAAATCTAGGTAAATTTCCTAAGCAGTTTCTTTGTCACTTTTATTTGATATTGAAAGAAAATATGTTTTGAAATAATATTTTTTTGAAATGCAAAATAACTACTATTTCTTCAAAAAAACACCTCAGGGGCTTGGAATGAAAGGATTAATATCACAAATTCTAAGTGCTAAACTATAATGCAAGTCTACATACTGAAGCTTTGAAAATATAATGAAAGCCTATTCATGACTAGATCATCATCTTAGAAACTAGGTGTACCTGCTATGGGCACACTTAGAAGGTAGTTCATTCTCAGCTTGATCTTATTTTCTTTCTGTTTCAGAAAAGTGTGATCTGTCTTTCCATTTTTAGCATAAAAGCTAAAAATCAAATATTATGTTTCTAATTTTTATTACAATCAGCACAAAAAATACAAAATTACAACAATTTTATTAAGTTATTAAATAAAATAGGACAGATAGTCAAGCTTAGAACACCCCATATTGGAGTGTATGAGTGCCCAACTCCTCTTTCCTTAAACACATTGACTAAAACCAAATGGAAAGGAAAGGAATGAAACTTCTGAAGAATGGTGTGTCTTTCATACCTAACCCTTCCAGGCAGGAGGACTCCACAGTCAATCATGCAAAGGGACATGTTTTCTTTTATTATTATTTTTAATTAAAGCAAACACAGAGTGTCAGCGATCCAGCAACTCCTTTTCTTCTAATTATTGAACATGAGTCAGAATTACTCAAAGATTCCTCTTCATTAGAAATTAGGTATCACTAGTTCCATGGCGGAACTAAATTTTCCCGCTTTGTCACCACGTA
>JANHFP010009769.1:0-21664 GCA_032468135.1 Calamaria suluensis
GCCCGCAATTGCCCTCGCCCTGCCCGTCAGAGCGTCTCGCTCGCGCACGAAAGAGGAGGGGAGGGGCGAGTGAGCGGCCCTTGGTCCCTTTCTCCTCTGGCTCCGCCCCCCTCGCTTTCCCTCTCACTCCCAGCTCGCTCGTGCGCGCGCGCGCGCGCGTGTTCTGCAGTGACTTAGCAAGCGGTGCGCCCTGCCTACCGAGCGCGCTTGCTGCAAGCGGGCGGATCTTTCATTATTAGAAGGGCTGCCTTTAAAAAAAAAAAAAAAGCGGGTGGGAGGTAACAAACAAACAAGAAAAAAAAAAGATTGTTCCCTGATTTTTTTCCACCCCCTTTAAACTGGCGTCTTGCGATGCTTTGCATACGAAGCTGCGTCGCCAGGCGCGGTGTAGTGAATGAACGGGATTCTTTGACCGCGCAGCGACACCTGTAAGGGGAGAGGGGAGGGAGAGCGTAGGCGGAGGTGTGGTGCAGACGGGATCTGAGATCTTTGCTGCAGAAAGGCAAGACTGGTACCAGACGGGCACCCTACATAAAACATTTTTTTTAAAAAAAAATCCAGCCTGCATGACCGTCACAAAGGTAGGAAACCGTTGCAAAAAAAAAAAAAAAGGAACTAGACGATGAACCTGCTTTTGAATAATGTCCAAAAAATTAAACTGCCAGGCTTTCTTTTTTTTTTAGCGAGCTGTAAACAAGAGCGGGCGATTTCACATCTCTCTTATGGAAGACTATGTAGTTAATAATATTCTTGGTGCGCTACGGTAACTGTTAAGTTAGAGAGAGCTTCTGCTCCTGGAACTGAATGATGTTGGCGAGGTGGACAAGGCTGCATCATTCTGCATCTGAAGGGCGGGGTGAAGAAACAGGATCAAGAAAAATCCTAGTCCTTGAATTTACATATATTTGGCAGCTATAGCGCAACAATGTGGGTCTTATTTGTAGAGACTATCCCAGCCTTTTCTAGACTTAAGAGGAACTGTACCAGGAAGTTCTTCGGTAAGAAATGTTTCTCTTCCTGGAAAAAGAAAAGACATATTTTCTATTATAGCCTGGAAATTAGACCAGTTCATTAGGTGCATTGATCTGTATCTGCATTCCTGCAGATCTGACAAGAACTAGAGTTTATTTTTCAAACACGGTTGTGCTTGGAGATGAATAACATTTGTTCCCAGCATCAGGAAGTGGAGAGGGTCATAGTTTATAGAGGTTTCTTGGATTGGGTGGAGCAGGGAATTGAGTGAAGTTGGGCAGTTTGCTGGCAGTCTGTTCTTTGCATTTCAGACTCGTAAACTATCCTTTTCATCATTGCCTCTGGCAAGGTAAGATTTTCCTCCAGGTAAACAGCCAGTGAAAAATCCTTTACTATTTTTACTTTCCTTTTTATTCTGTCTATCACAATTTGACAAAAAAAGGACAGTAGGTTTCATGGACATACATTGAATGTTGAAATATTGATTTATTTTCAGAACTTATAAAAAAAGGTCAGCTGGTTCAGTGGTTAGGTTAACAAAATGAGATTTAATACCGATACATTTTCCCATTTAAAGTTTGTTATTTATTTATTTATTTGCAGAATTAGATACTCAATGTTTATTATATGGCTGGTGGAGAAACTTTCTTCCACCAAGTATCTCTTAGATGTGTCAGACTACAATTTCCATAATTCCAAACCAGCAACGATATGTGTCTGGGAAGAGAATTTGTTTATTACAGTTATTATATCCCAGCTTTCAGGATAAGTTTTCCCAAAGTGGCTTGCAAACAGTGTAAACAGTTGTAAATGAAAATATAATACTGCACCCCCTTTTCCTTCTCCTTCTCCCTCTTCCTTAAAAGATGTTTCACTGACATATTTGAGGGAGACCAGATGAAGGCTGATCTAAATAATGGGATTTGTTGGAGGTATAGATAAAGCTGTTGACGAATGCAGTAGAATGTGTTTATTGCTGAGCCTTTGCCCTGGGGTTTTCTTGCAGAAGGAATGTTGATGTGACTTTGTCCCTGGGTCCAAAGAAGCTACACTGAAGTGTGCAAAAGGATTGCCTTTTTTAATTGTAACGAGACTTTAATTGTAAAAGACTTACATTAATGATGTTTATAATTTATAGGTGATGAAAAATATTTTTGTGCTATGAGAAGCTTGTGGGTGTCAAGTGGTTGTTGAAAGAGAGATCTTGCTTAGAGTTTGTGAAGGTTACTATTAACTGTCAGATGTCACTTAGCAGCATTGGAAAACATGTGATTTATCTGAACCTTGAAATGTTGACTTGGTCCCTGTTTAGCTCAACCTGTTGGTTCCAGCACTGAGCACTTCTTGACGTTCATAAGCAAAATATGAAGGTAATAGCCACCTGCTACACTTACCCATTGCCATTTCCTGCAATTAACTGGAACTTCAGTAATGGATCTAAGAAATGTTAATTTCTTTCTTTGTTAAGACATGTAATGTTCTCACCCCTCTTTTTCTTTACCTGTACTACTTCCAGAAATCCGTGGCACAGTAATAACAATTCTCAGAACATAATACACCAATCCAGTAAAGTCTTTGATAAATAAGGCTTAGGTGCTTACATCAAAATATGTTGTTTATGAAGTTGGATCTTCATCTTTTGAATTCCTACTGCTCCTTGGTGATTCTTGGCTGGCTGCTTTTTCAGATCCACAAACTATCTTTGCCAAACTCCCTGCTGCTTCAGCTCTTCTTTTGGTCCATCTGTTGTCTGTTCTTGTTTTTATAGATTCTGAGCAACTCTTCTGATGCAGGGCTAGAATAGCAAGGCTTCGTCATTGTGACAGAAAGGTGGCTCAGTCATTCATCTCCACTATTATTCTTATTCTCTTCATATCCTGAAATATTGCCCTTCAATCCCATAAACCATAATCTGTAGGGCTTGGAAGACACATTGTAGAAGGCTTCAGTTCAGTTTATCCACATATGGCATCCTCTGTTCAAATAGCATTTCTGGAAGCTGCTCACGATTGAACTCAGTAAACCTCAAGGGGAAGGGTGTTCCACAGTTTTCTGGAGTAGCTACAGATAATACAGTTTTGCATGGTTACTTGATGTCATCTTAGGCAATTCCAGATGTTTTGTTTCCCCAGCTATGGGACCTTATTATGAGGACTTGTATAATGGTTTCTGTCATGTCAGTGCTAAACGTGCTAATACTTTCAGACTAGCATAAATCAGCAATGTTTGGCTTGCTCAAGATCCACACCATTGGCTGGGATAACCAGCCATATGTTGCTCTTGCATGATTCCACCTTCCTCCAGAGATCTAGTAAAGAGGGGAAGGGGACGCGTAGGGAGGAATTCCCCCATTATTCTTGACAATTGAACTAGACTAGCCCTGAGGATTTTCTGAAATCTGCTAGAATCAAGAAAGTTCTGCTGCCTTTGGAGGTATGGATCAAAGACTGAGCTGTCTCTAAACCATGCACTTGCTAAGTTATCAGTGGCAAGCTGGATGTTATTATAGCCACAAAAGCAGTGCCTTATAACATTGATTAATATCATTAAAATATTTGGATCATATTCTTTATGTCATAGTCACCTGGCAGTCTTTTAAACATGTTTTAAACATCCTAGTGGGATGTCTAGTAAATAAAGAAAAGAAAAGCACCAACTGAATCAATTAAAGGCAGCAAACCACATCAAATACTCAGCACATACCAACTAGCTTAATAAATTAGTTTTAAATGTCTAGACAAAAATCTGATTTGGACGCGGCGCTTAAAAAAGAGTGTGTCAGCATTGATTGGATGGCTTCTTCAGAGTCTGTGCGCCACAGGGGCAAAGGCACAATACTTTTTCATCTTTTCCCTTTGGAGTGGGAATTCTGGGCCTTGCAATCCTGAAGCACCCGGAAAGTCCCAGTCTCCTCAAAGGTCTAGTGAAACATCCTTTGGATAGTGAATTTATAAATGTTAGCTGTGCAATGAAAGAAAATAGATTTATAAACTTTGGTATAAAATGATTGCTTCCTCACAGCTATTTCCCATCTTGATCCGTTGTGTGTGGAAGTATGATTTCATAGGTAGCTCATTTCACATGATGCTTTATCTTCCGATGACCCACAAGGTGAGGGGGAATGGAACAGTTTACTGGAATCAAAAGCCCTGACTTGGAGTGGGTGAGCCATGAAGTTGAAGTGGAATGGGATTATCCTGAGTTTTAAATGTATTTTAATTGATATTCTATGCTCCCTGTATATATGCAGTATATACAGTATGCCTAACATTCAGGTGAAGTATGGAATCATATTTAAAATATGAACAAGAATCTGATAATTTAAAACCGTTTCAGAAATAATGTGTAAAATATTATTTTGAACCCTCAAAAGTGCTACGACTCCTGTTACTATTTTTAATTATTCCTATGAATTAACATGGACTAGTACCTGGTAAAATATTGGAATAATATCCAAGAACAACTAAAAAAAATCATGGCAAATGTCTGTACCTATTTATAAATGGAATATGTATATTGCACCACTACTTCTTCTTGTAAATACCAGTGAGTAGGCTTTGTGTGTTAATGTTTCAGCTCTTGGAGTGCAGTGCAGAACGTTCCTATTTATTAATTAGACAGAGCGATTTTCTTTAAAAGTTTCCATGTCTTTCTGAAGCTCAAATTATCAAGTGGTTAATTATGAAATCACATTGTGTCATCCTTCGGAAAATACAATTATGTTTATTAGAGAGAAAGACTGGGACATAAAAAATGTGTTTATACATATGTGTTTATAACATATAAACATATAACATATGTTTATATGTTATAGAAAAGAGGATGGCCACAAAACCCAGGCACTTATTATTATATATAGATAGAATTTAAGCCAGAATTATTTTTATTAGGAATGATAGGACACAATTACGGAAAAGAGAATGAATATTTAATTTTACATATTTTGACAGCTGCGAGAATAGCATTTGCCCAATTTTGAAAGAATGAAAGTTTACCACCAGATCAGACTATAATTTTGAAAATATTAGAATGTGCGGAGATAGACAGACTAACCTTAGAACTGAAAGAAAAGGAAAATTCATTATACTTCAAAACATGGAAAAATTATAATTGGTTAGCAATAACTTAAGCCAAAATATGGTGAAGATAAGTAGGACTATATGTTTTAAAATGATTGTATAACTGAACAGCATATTATCTAATATAACTCAATATATACACCGGGATACCAGCTTGTTTATTTAAAGTGAGAAAATAAATAGGGAGCAATTCCCCCATCCTCAGCCTCCCCCCAGACCCATTCCCTAATCCTACCCTTCCCTTTACTCATTTAAAAATTAATAAAATTCTTTTTAAAAAGAGGATGGCCCTGTGAACTAGCAAGCTTGGAATATATTCAGAAATGAATTTCCAGTTGATGGATCCTGAATATTAGGAGCTGCTGTGATTTATGAACATTGGATCCTTCTAGAGAGGAACAGTAGGGACAGCTCCCTGTTTGAGCAGTTTTATTGAGTTCTATTATATTTCTGTTCTCCTTATTGTGGTTTGAACTTTGGTCTTCCCTCTTGGACTTTATTTTTTTGGAAATTATATATACTGAATAGTGGCTGGTGTGACATTATATTGGATTGCAGGGGTGTCAAACTCAAGGTCTGTGCTCCACCCACGGAGCTCCGTTTTTGGTGACAGAGGGCTGCAGGAGGCTGTTGCCGCTGAAGATGGAGCTCAGGAGCCTGTTCTCGCAGGCAGAGCGCTTGGGCCACAGGTGCCCACAACACAAGTTAAGTCAATATGGCCACAAACCCTGCGCCCCAGGTCAAACACAACTGTGATGCGGCCCTCAATGAAATTGAGTTTGACACTCCTGGATCACAGTATTACCTATAATCCAGGGGTGTCAAACTTGATTTCATTGGTTGTGTACATTGCTGGTTCTTCATATGCTGTCCTGGGCTTGAGTTTACTCTAGGTTGCTTCTTTACTCTCTGTACAATACTGTATTGCATCCATAATACAGCATGGGTAGTGACTTGTGAAGACGTCAGTAGAGTTTATTTGTCTGTTTACTTAGATATATGAATTCTTCAGCTAGTTCTGTTCTGATCAATGTGACCAGCAGCAAAATGTCACAGCTTCAGGGATCTTTCGTAACCAGGATAAAGGCAGAATATAAATCGAACAAATTAATAAATAATATGGAGACACCAAGGATTGAACTGGGGAACCAAATCATCGTGCTTATATTTGTCACTGAGTGGTTTTATTTACTTGCTTCCCCCCCTCCCCTATCTATCAAAAGTAAGGGATGGGATATATGACGTTAATTACAGTATTCACAGGCTGACCTTGGTTATGAAGTTACTTAATATTAAATAACATAATCAAAGATATATAGAATTGTAGCCAATGAGAGTTTTGCAAAATGAACTATTGTTTTTAAAGCATCCGAGGAAATAAAAGGTTCGTCATCACTGGCATAGGTTATGGTAGGGAGGTTGCAGTAGTTTTTGAGACACCTCTAACAAACTAGGAACCTGTATTCCACGCTACTAAGCTATGATTTACTTAACTAGGATTTGTTGCATATTTTCTGCTGACCGGCTTCCTATACTTAAAGCGAACACCAAGCTTAGCAAACAATGCCAAAGATCAGCATGTTGTGTTAATCCAGGTCAGGTTTCAGGTGCTGTTTAAATGTCATGTTAGAGAATGGGAAACCTGTGACTTGCTGTTCCAGATTTTATTGAATCACAGAGGTCTCAGCAGATGCGGCCACAGATATAGGCTGGTTCAAAGATCAAAGATGCTGGAAATTACAGTTCAACTCATGAAAGATAACATATTCACTGTAAACTCATTGTTAAAGATAAAGATAGACCTCAACCTACATCCTTACAATGTTCCTTTTGCTGTCTTGTAGGAATTATTATCTATATTTCGTAGGTGTGAGTTGGCGGATAATCATGTTGGAGAGGATATTGTGCTTGTAGCTGTGGATCTTGTTACATGATTTCATGTTTCATTATTTATATCCCTGTCTATTAATCTGTACCAGCTCTAAGCACAGCTGGCTCTGTGGTAAACAAAGGAAAAATGCTGATTCCCTGATTGTTGCTGTGATTGAAAAACCACTGTTGATGTTGCCATTTTACAGTATTGTGGGCTGGGCCTGTTGAGGAAATCTCAGGTTCCTGGTCAGCAATGACATGTTTGCCTCTGTTGGGAAGATAGAAGAAGACCAAGGTGAAAATTCAAGAAAACTGTGGAAATAGGCAAGTTCCTAGAATAGCTGTACGTTCTAAATGGATCGAGCTATATGACTGAGGTAATGAATGACTCACTGTATATTATCTTCTTTTTGGATTGATTTAATTATCAAAATGAAGACAGAGACTTGATTGCCGTCTTATTAAAAAAAAGAAAAAGCCATCTACTCCCTCACAGCGCCATTTAGTTTAATTATGGTCCTTCTGGAAAATGTATTACTCCAACTGTAAGAAAATAAGGTACAGTGTGAATTAAAACTCTTCTGTTTTGCTACCATTTCCACGCCCGACTCTTCAAAGGTGATCACAAATTGTTAGATTGAGAACAAAAAACAAGCAAGCAAACAAAAAAGATTATTTCATCTTTGAGTCACTAGTAGCTCTGTAGCAAGAAAACTTTCTTCACTCTCACCCCATTAAAAAAAACAAAATAAAAAATTATCTGTACCCTCTTCCCCAGTTCTCTTCCTTTATTTCACATTCCATTAAGCTGTCTAGTCATATGAACAATAACATAATAAAATAAAATAACAGAATAATAAAATCCACAGTGGTTCTTTTAATGGGGTGTTGAAAAAAAAAGTCAAATATGATTAAGTAGCAGTTTATGGACATTGAGAAACAGACAAATTGCAAACAAAATGGTGCCACAATTTTTCAGGGGGGAAAAAGTTTCAGGTGCACTGTGACTGAGCTACAAATAAATTAGTTCACTTGATGAAATCACCCGACAAGTATGGGATTATAGAGGTCCAAAGCTGCTTTCAAAATGTTGTGGAGTTCTCATTTGGAAGTACCTTACATTGGGACCATTGCCTTAACATAAGATAGAAGGTTTTTTGAATGATAAAATGAATAGAAAATATTGCTGACATATGTATATGCCAGTCTTGGTAACCCCCCAAAAAACCTTTTCGTAATTAAAATGGAGCAACTTTAATTCTTTGGTGGCTTCTAGAGATAGTCCTAAATTTACAACCATTCACTTAGTGATTGTTCGAAGGTACAATGGCACTGAAAAAATGATGATTTTTTCACGCTTACAATCATTGCAGCACCCCATGGTCACGAGGTCATGTGATCAAAATTCATGGCAACTGGTCCCTATTTATGATAGTTGCAGTGTCCAAGATCATGTGATTACTTTTTGTGACCTTCTGACAAGCAAAGTCAATAGGGAAGCCAGATTCCCTTAACAACCATATTACTAGCTTAAAAACTATAGTGATTCACTTAACAACTGTGGCAAGAAAAGTCATAAAATGGGGCAACATTCCCTTAACATCTGCCTCACTTAGCAACAGAAATTTTGAGTTCAATTGTGGTTGTAAGTTGAGGGCTACCTGCATTTCCACATCAAGCCAAGTTTATTTAAAAACAATCCTGTTGAATGGCAGCCAATTGTTGCTGCTAGTTCTTTGCTAGTCCCCTGGAATCGTCCAGCTTATCTGTGTTTCCTCCTCCCTCTATTCAGGACGCAGAAACAATGAAAAAGCTCAGATTCCTCTATGGTTTTTTTTTTCTTCCTTTGTACTTTCAAGTCAGTGTTGATGCCTGGCAATCCTAGACTAATCTCTCAGTTTTCTTTGGCAAGATTTTTCAGAAGTGGATTATCCTTGCTGCTTCCTAGGACTGAGAGAGGCTGAATGGCCCACAATTTTCAGCCTGGTATCTTAACTACTGTGCCAAGCTGGCTTTTCTTTTATGTGCCTGTATCAGGCTGTAGCTGATTACAAGGATGCTTCCCCTGGGCTTCCCTACCATGGGAAGTAACAGAAATAATTAGAACAGTCTGACACGTTCATCTCTGGCTGGAGAAATCAGGTCTCCATCTCTTCCCTGCATTATGACTCATTGGTTGATTGATTGACTTGCCAACACAAAGTAAAATGCAGGCCTGCAAGGGAAAAATGAATACGTCATGGCTTATTTTTCAGCAGAGACTGAATCTCAAATTGTTGCAGTTATAAAAATAGATAAAAGCCACAGGAAAATCCATGGAAGAGAGAAAACTCCTCCATCAGCCCAAGCAAGAGATGTTACTCATAGTTCCTGAGGATCTTCTCACTCATTAGACCAGGCATGTAGGAGCTGCGGATTTCAGGTTCAGTGATTTTCAAAGCAGTCTTCAGACCATTGGTGATCCATGGATGTCTAGCATTTGCCTGTTTTCCTTTCACTGCTGATCAATTGACTACAACCCATTCACTGCCTCAGTCTCTGATTTTCAACGTTCACCACCAGTCGGTTTTTTAGACCAGAGCCTTCTTGCCACCTCAAACCCAACTTCTGCCTGTTCAACACAAATCAGATGTTCAAGAATGGCTGAAAACTGCTTCATGAACATAGGAGAAATGTGCAAACAGCAATGCATTCAGAAAATGACAGAAGTCAACAGGTCCTGAATATCATTGACTGTGAGTCCACAGGTATTCTCTTATGTAGAACAGTGATCTCAGACAATCAGCCTCAAAAGAGACACATAACTAAGAAAGATGATGATGAATAATGATTCATTATTTTAGATTAGGTTAAAAGCCCTGGTGGTGCAGGTTAAAAAATGTAGTATTGCAGGCAAACTCTGCCCATAGCCTGGAGTTCAATCCTGACGGGGCTTAAACTTGACCCATTCTTCCGAGATCAGTAAAATGAGGACGCAGATTGTTGGGGGCAATATGCAAATAATGCTTACATTATAAACCTTCCAGAGAGTGCTGTAAAGTGCTCTGGGCTGGTATATAAGCCTAGATGCTATTGCTAAAATTGGGATTTTATTAAATGAGAATCAAATTCCCCTTTATTTACCATATACTGGCAATGCTTTCTTTACCAGCATATTTGTCCTAATAATTTTTAGAATGGCAGGGATACATAAAATAATTTTAACGATATATAAACTCTTAATTGGGATTATGGTTGGTATAGAATTTTAAGAGACCCTCTTAAAAGAGGGAATGAGAAGACTTTCCCAAATGCAACTAGACCTATTATGATATTCACTGAAAAAAATGTGAAGAGAAAAACACTGGGAGTGTTTGGGAGGGGTGTGTGTCTGATATATATAGTCAATTAATATTCAAATTTTTCTTGGTCCAAATGGCATAAAATTTGAGAAACACAGTTTTAGCTCTATTGGAAAAATACCCGGCAGTTGTAGACAGCAGAAGAAACAATGCTGGAAATTGTAATGTAATAAACTCTTGAAGTCCACATATACCCTAGCTTGTATTTATCTATTGATCACCGTTTCTTACCCAAAACTCCTTGAGGCAATTTTGTCTGTAGATGGAAAAAGCTGATAACTCAGTAATGCTCTTTGTTGACAAAGACCCTTGTGCTGTCTCTGTCCCTCCCTCCTAAAGCAATAGTCATCCACTTCCAGGAATTTCTTCTCCGCTGAGAATTACCAGAGCTATGGGTGAGGTGAATTTTACTTTATGCACTTCTCAAGAAAACTTATGTCAGCAATTCTGCTATTTTGTTGATAATTTGTTACTTCTTTTCTGACTCTCCCCATTATTTGGATGTGTTCTCTAATTTTTATTTATTTCTGTTAATCCTGCGTTTCTTTGCTGGTGGGATTATCACTAGGGAATTTAGAAGTCATCCAACAATTGCATTCACATTACAGCAAAGAGGCTTTGTTATCATCTCGTGATAGCTGATGATGCTAGAAGTGGCTATAATCACTATGGGGGAAATGGCTTTTAGTCAGTGGGTTTATAATACATTCACCAGCTGTGGCCCAAAGATGCAATTCTAACCATTCTTAAAGGACATGACCTTTGTTTCATACCCAGCTTACAGCAGAAAGCTTGAACTATTTCAGTTTTGAAATAATGTTCGTCCTCTTTTTCCCAACATGAGTCTTTTTGTGAACATGACGTACAAAGCTTCATCAACAATGCGGGTGATCATGTGATGGCATAGTTAGCATCTGGGACATGCCCATCTCCTGTTGCATTTTGAGATGCTGTGTTGGCATGCCTCCTGTACGTCATGTCTGTTCAGCAATTTTCTACCAGAAGAGCTATAGTAATCTGGTATCCAATTGCTTGGATCATCTCTCTTTTCCTCTCCCCCCCTCTCTATATAACACAATTTTATTCTTTAAAAGAAACACAGTGAATCGATCACACACACGACACAAAAGTGCCGTATCACTAGCAGTTCCTGGCTGAGGGGAGCCTTAACCAAAGGCTTAGGCATCAGTTTTGACGAAGAATAGCCGCAGTGCCAATAATGGCCATCTTTTGTAGTTCAGCTAGTGTTATTGCTGTAGTCTCTAATGGGTTGTAGTAGTCCATAAACTTGGGTGAGATTGTTCCAAGTGTGCCAATGATGATGGGCAGCACTGTTGTGTGTTTATGCCAAATTTGGGTGGTTTCTAAGACCAGAGTCCTGTATTTCTCGATCTTTTTGTGTTCTTTTTCCTGGACTCTACAGCCCCCAGGGATGGCAATATCGATTAAAGTGGCCTGTTGTTGCTCAGTCAGAGTGATGTCTGGTGTGTTGGCTGTAACGTGTATGTCTGTTTGTATTCTAAAGTCCCACAGGATCTTAACCTGGCCATTGTCTAGGACTTTTTCCATGTTATATTGAATATATATGTGTGTGTGTGTGTGTGTGTGTGTGTGTGTGTGTATTCCTGCCTGCCTGCCTGCCTGCTCTCCTTTTATCTTTGAATGAAGAAACAACTCTTAACTTGAATGTTCTCCTGGATCCATGGCTTCTGTTACATTTGCAGGTGAAGTCTAAATTTGAGGGGAGCTATGTTTGACAGTGAACAACTTTGGATGGTGTGCCCCTTAATGCATTACCTGGAGTGGCAGGTTCTGCAACAATACTTTTGTTCTCATTACTACCCGATCAGATTACTTAGCATACATTGAAGACTACAGATACCTCAGTGGTACAGGCGGCAGTTCCTGCTATGGTATAGATGAGAACCATCACAGCTATGTAGCATCTAATAAGCAGGCATTATACTGAATTCCAGTAACTTTTCAGATAGCACTCAAAATGTTAGCTTTGACTTTTAAAGCCATAGGAAGCTTGGAATACATGTAGGTATCTGCAAGACAATCTTTTCTAAGTAGGACTGTCCTGTGTAGTATGTTCATCTTGGTTGAGGATACTGAATAGAACCCAGGTATGAATTGGGCAGTCTTTGTTTTGTAGAATAATCTTTAGCCTCTGGCCCACTTAACACCAACCCTGTTGTCTTTTCACAAAGCTGCCCAAAAACAGTTTATCCACAAAATACCTGATGGCTAATATTGCTTGATTGTCAAGTTGGTATCAGTACAATTGAATGTATTTATTGCTTATTTATTTTAATTGGTACATTGTTATTGTTTGCAGTCTTAATTTCTTGTTCCGTTGGCCTGTTGTCAACTGCTGTCAGTCACAGATTTAACTGAGTAAAATCCTTTTCTCATTGTTGATATGGACCAACCTATCACACAAGCAAGAAGTACTTTCCAGCAGTAAGTTTTCTAGCATAACCAGTGAAAAAGTCATTGGAAAAACAGTTCTTTAGATCTCTGGCCAGGGTCGGTAAAAACTCTCTGTCCTCTTTTGTTTCTTTATAGGCATCATTATGCCTAGAATCTGATAAGTAGTGATATGTAGACTCTGTACAAAGAAAACAAAATAATCAAATATGCTGCTTCAAATCTGGATGTGCTCTATATCCAGTTTGTGCTTTTGGTTCATTGATCATGATAAGGTCACCTTTGAGTGCTTCCATGTGAAACATTTCTTATACAATTACTTAGACTTTGTTTGCACAATTTTCTGTGAGTTGGGTGCTCAGTGATTGCTATCTTCCATTTGTAAGCCTCTAGTGTTTCCCAATTTTTTCATAACGAAGAAATCTAAGAAAAGAAAGATGGAACAGTCGAGTAGAACCTCTGTGGCTGCTAATATTGAAACCTTACCTTGAGCCTTCGTCTTTCCAGATAATCCATACAAAAGCACAATTACCTGCACTCAATGGTCCACACCAGTTGGCTCAAGTCTAAGGCAATACTATGCCAAAACAAGAGAGGAGAATGTGTTGGATTGTGATATTCAACATATTCTGTACATTTTTCACTGAAATGAAAAATGTACTCTCTGAAATGTTTCTCTTAAGCTAATGGACTCTAATGCATAACTCTTCCTACTTGAACCAAGTTCTTCTCTATCTTTGGAGTATCACTTTGCTTTTCTCTGGAGGTGTCTTGACCAGGGCAAGCATATTATATTCCTCCAAATTTCAAGAAAATGACTAAGAAAAAAGAAAAGCTTTGTAAGCTGGAGTTTGCCATGTCATTGAAACTGAAGGTGCCTGATTACTTATGGAGAAAACTGATAAGGAGCTATGGATTTTTAGCATCCAAGCAGCCAAGATTAAAATGAAATGAAGCATTGTCTCTCTCCAGAAAGAGGATTTGGATTTTATTTACTCTTCTTAGTGATTCTTTTTATATTGGTACAGAAAGCTGGAGCGTGAAAGGTGGTGTTTACGCAGGGAAAACATTTGCAAGTGACATTCTGATTCTCACTCTGTGTTTTGCTTTACTATACCGATATTTCATTGCAGAAACCCAATAAACCCAAAGCTCACTAATTTTAGGTAACTCTAGGATTTTTGTTTAAAGATGTATGCTGGAAAGTGATGGAAAAGTGGGAAAGTTTAGTTTCTGTTTTAATGTCAGGGTTCCAGAAGATCCTTTTCTTCCAATCAATGAACTCGAGACAGCCATTTCTCAAAGATCCATCTTTATTAGAAACAGGCAAACTGGCACCACAAGTGGAAAAATGGAAACTAAACTTTACCGCTTTTCCATCACTTATTCAATTCCTCCAAATCCCATACCCCACCCTCAGGGAGGTTACATTCTCCATTCCGAGTAGAGGAAACCCTCTGATCACACCCACTCAACTCTCTCTAAGATGGCTAGTGGAATTATAAATTATGTCTACCCACTTATCTATCAACCCCCTCCTTCTTCTACTTTCCCACAGCTAGAGTTGGCAGCTTGAAACTTCAGGCTAATATGGTTTCTCAAGCTGACACATGTGGTGGCATCAAGACGCAAGACCTACCCTTTGTGTATTTTCAGACAGCATTGTAATTCAACAACAACATGGCAATACTTGCCACCATGCACATTTGGGCATCACTCTGGTTAGGAACAGAAGCCTATACTTTGCACATAAACAGACAGAATGCTCATAACTTTCTGTAAGAACCTTGTAGTGTTCAACATCCTTTATTCCCCTCATCTTTCAGAATTGATGGGAAGCCTCCTGGAGCCTTAGAACTGGAAGAAGATGAGGGCTTTAGTGACTGGTCCCAGAAACTTGAACAGCTCAAGCAGCGATCGGGAGGAGAGGGAGTGCAAGAAATTCACCAAGGGGGATGCAGAGAAGCCCAAGAAGCCGAACCTTTACAGTGTGAAGAAAGGTAGGGAATCTTTTCACTGCTTGAAAGGAAGTAGTAACTAAACAAGAACCAACCAGAAAAGCTGGAAAAAAACATAGCAGATTCCTTGAACTTTGAAGTCAGACCCGCTGAATTTGCTCTGGATATGGCATGACTGAATGTATGTTGGCTTGGTCAAATACAGTCTAGCTTGACCAACTGCCATGCCATAGCTGTAGTCACATGTCAACCTTAACTTGGTTAATTTTGATATGGCTAGTCAATTAAACCCACTTTTCTGGTTTTACATAACATATTTAACCATAAACTGAATACCATGATTAGGGGTAGTGGAGATACAATATTTTAGACAACAATGTGGTGGCTAACTTGTAGTTTGGCATGTTCTACAAACAGAGCCAAAGAAATTGCCTGGAGCAATGAACCAGCTTGATTGCTTCTATGTCATTATCAAATTTATATATTATCAAATTTATTTGTCCCCCATCTTGCAGTTGGAAGCAACTCTGAGCAGCATATTGTAGCAATTGGTTTGTTTTTCTTAAATGGTTCTTAACCGAAGCCTTTACCTTTAAAAACTTCATGACCAGGCAGAACACTAATCAAATTGTAATTAAAGATTTAAGTCACCTGGGAAGCTTCCTTTCCGGGTGGTATAAGCAAAGACCATTTGCTGCGGAAGAAGATGCCAAACCAGGCTTAAGGTAGGCTAAATGGACTTACAGTATATGAATATATTTGTTCTTATATCAGCATGTTTCCTTGTACTTGTTGACAAATTAAATAAATAAAATAAAATAAATTACTAGCTTCATAAACAAGAAAAATCTCTGTTTATTACTAAAGTCAGCTTCCACTAATTTTAGCCATATAGTTGTGTTAAAAATTCTGGGTCTCTAAAATATTACTTTCTTTATTATTTAAGTCTTTTTCCCAAAATTATTACCTCTACTTAACTGCTAAAGGGACACAAACTTATCTTCTTTTGCTCCAGGGTCAACCTAAGTGCTTCTCGGCAATTAGGCAGGGAGCTTTTCAAATAGCGAAACAAAACCAACCAACACTCTTAGCTCTTTGTGATCTGCAAACTTTGTCTAAGTATGTTGTGCGAATGTAGTCAGTTGTAGTTTATTCCACAACCTGTGGTTAATCTCTTCAAGTATTGGTGCTTGTCAAATGATTATCTGTGGAACTAACTTGTAGTATGTATGCTTGTGGATTTACTTGACTTTGCAAGCATTGATTAATTTTGCCAGCCCATTTTTTTGTAAAAAATATAGCTGCATACAAACATGTGTTTGAACTGGTAAATTATTTCAACTGGTAGGAAAAAATGTAGAACACCTGCCACAGCTCAGAGCAAAGGAGGGGAAAGGGTCTTACCAACTTCAACAGAGGGAAATGCATTTAGGAAGGATAAAATTTTAAATTTTCTACTTTGTGGACTCAACTGAAATGGGTTTCTAGCTGTGTGTTTTCTAAATTGTAATTCTATTTCAAGGCCTTTAATAAGATACCTTCAGTTTTATCACCCCGTCCTCCTTTCCCAATCTCAGGCTTTTATTTTTAAGAGTTTCTGAAAAAAATGTTCTGTAGTTTCAAATGTTAAAGCAAGGGGGTTTAAATCTCTAATGTTGGAACATAACTTGGAAGATTTTTCCTTTGGAAAGCTTAATTCATTATACTTAAGTTTCTTTTGGGGTCCCTCCATCCTCCCCCCCCCTCTATAACGGTTAGCTCTTTCAAGTCCAGGAAGATTTATTGTGCAATTGAGTATATTAAGCAAAATTTGTCCTACACACAATTTAAGTGCAAACTCAACCATCTGTTCCTCCTCTGCTTAACTCATTTTCTCCAGCAAGGACAGAACTGGATAAACCCCAGCATCCTTTTTTTTGTCTCCGTGCTGCAGGCACTCTTGCTTTTATTTTTAGATTTCCTTTCAATATCTTCAATTTTACTTCAGTGAAAGAAATTGCACAAGCAATCATTTTTTGAGAGGTTGGCGCATTTGCACTAGCCTAAGAATACCACACACACAACAGTGGGCTGAGAAAAAGGAGGAGGAAAGATTCAGGAAGCAATTATTTGAAGCAGCTGTTTTAGTTGTTGGGATAAGGGCAAAGGAGAGAATTAAAAGAAGCTGCTTGCTTCCTCTCAGGAAGAGAGAGCAGAAACTGATAACAGTTTTTTTAAGTTTGAAGAATGGTTACCCATTGAAGAAATAAATTCCTTTAATGAAATAAAGCAAAGAGATTGAAATTAAAATTCCTGTGAAGAATTGGAGAACAATGTTGAGCAAACTGTCCCATTCTACTCTGTCCCCAGTATGGTATTTGTGAGCACGACTATATCCTTTTTCATTACAAAAAAAATCAAAGTTATTAAGCTATGTTACACAGCAAAATATTTCCATGAATTTTGAAACTAAGAAACATTCTTAAAAATAAAGATGGTAGACTTCAGTCCTTTGCTTGGTTTGGGATGTGGATCTAGGTACCCTTCATTTTAGAAATTTGAGTGTTCTTTTCACAAATGAAACCAGCTTTTGAAATTCAGTATTGCTGAATTGGATGGATGAAAATATATTTAAAGGAATGATTTAGAATCAAGTATAGATGTTCTTTTCACAGAGTAAGGGTTATAGTTAACCACCAAGCTAAGAAACTTGGGAAATTTTGAGTTCAAAGCCAAATGGTTGACCTTGAGCTATTCACATACTCTTAGCCAGGGGAAGCAAGCAATGACAAATCACTTTGGAAAAGTTTGCCAAGAAAGCTGTAGGGACCTGTATAAGGCAGTCGCTAGGGGTCAAAGCTAACTCAAAGGCACCAAAGGGGGTGGTGATATTTTAATGTCAATGACTCAAAAAAGACCAGGTGTCTCATAAATATAGTGACATGTCTTTTTTCTCAGTAAAAATACATATTTTTTTGCTAAAGAGACTTGTGACTCGATATAATGGTCTTCTTCAGACTATGCTTTGAAGGTTGTAAATTGTCCCCCCCCCCTTTTTTTGTTAATCCAGTCCATAATTCATGTGAGTTTTGCTGTTGGTCTAGGTGGGAGATAATCAAAACAGTACATCTAAGATATAACCAGCTTTCAATAGAACAATTTAGCAGATGTGTTTGTTTTGCATGCTTTCTGGTAGTAATATGCTGCTCTTCAAAATAGTTCAAAGGAACTATATAAATATAGTGTAACATTTTGTACTGCCTACACATGCATGCCCAGATGTTCCTGGTATGGATATTGTGGGTCAGGTATAGTTTAAGTCAAATTCAATTTAGGTTTTACGTGCAAAAGTAATTACATAAGGAACCTCCAAGTAATAGGACTTAGGCTTAGGAAATGGAAATGGGAAATGATTTGAGGGACAAATTATATGTGAAATTTGGCATTTTCCTTGATAAATTACAGCATTATTCCACGAGGCTCAGTCTACCTCTAGATGTCCTAAATGAGCTTGAGCTCTTCTCTTACAAAGTAGAAAACTGGTAGTGAATTTTCTACTGTAATAAACAGCTTATACCTTCTGTGCCCTTGAAAATCATAAAATAGGATTTGGAATGCATTGTGAAGGCCACATGTATATTAGCTGAACCTATTCTGGTTCATAAACTTCTAATTATTTTAAATACATTAGTACAGACTTTGGGGAGAAATGAAGCTTGTGTGACTTTCAAGTATAGCTTATCTTTTAGAACTGCAGTAGTTTGGAGTGGAACCAGTAAGCTTGCTATTATAATTGCCTGATGCGGAGCTAATTGCTATACAGAACTACTGTGTAAAAATGTCTTTGAATAAGACTATTTCAGTTACTCAAATAACATTGTAAACCAGCTTTGTATTAAAAGTTGGGTTTATGTTTATGTCTGAAATATTTTGGGGTAGCAATTGTAACCTTCTTACCTATCAAAGAGGGCAAGTCTGCTTATTTTAAAGTGGTACAATTTTCTTATTAATGCATGAATGTAGATTTACATTGGAAGACAAATGTGGAGTTTTGCTCCAAGCTAGCAGGGGGTAAAGGGGTGGTGGTAAGGGGGGCATTAAATTATGTTTATGTTTTTAGATTTAAACTCTTAAGAGTTCTTAAGTCACAGCCCATTTGTAATCAGGTGCCTTTTCCTTTCCTAGTGCTTTGCATAGAATGGGCTTTTAGAAGGAGCTTTCGTTCTAAGCAGCAACACGGAATGTGGCCTTTCTCCAGTGAAGTATGATCCAAAGGCCACATAACAGTTTGGTTTGATTGAGTGGGTATTGATTTATTCTCCAGAAAGTCTAGAACAGTGGTTCCCAAAGTGGGTGTTACTGGCCCCTTGAGGGAGGTGGCAAGGGGGTGGTGGAAGAGACATGCTGGAGGTGGGCCAGGGGTGAAATCGTTTGGCAGGAAAAGTGCCTCCAGGGCAGGCACACTGAAAAACAGAGTGTGGCTGCAGGCTGCTTTATGGTGAAAGTTGCTGCTTGTTCCTCTACATAAACCTGTGGCACATTTAAGAAGGGGAGCAGTTCATTCCTGTAACTTTCGCTACAAGGAGCCTGCAGCTGCTACATCTTTCAGCAGGAGTAGTGCCTCCAGGTGCACCAAAAAAAGAGTTCAGCTGCAGGCATCTCGCAACAAGGGAAAAGAGGCAGAATAGAAATTGTAAGAATTTTTCCTACTGGGTTTTGTGGGCGTGGCTTGGTGGTGTGGGTCATGTGACTGAGCGGGCATGGCTTTGAGTGACATCAAGTTGGCCATGCCCACTCAGTCACAGGACACTCCCCAAGTGGGGTTGGGGGGCACTGAGGATGCATTTGTAGCACCAAGGGGGTGGTGGTAGACTGAAAAAGTTTGGGAACCACTGATTTAGAATGTGACTGGATGATTCCAATGGTAATTGGATGCAGGCTTGAGATTCCCAGCAGAAAACTCAGCTTATGCTGCTCTCCAGCTCAATCCTTTAAACCACGTTGCCTATTTTTCTACCTTTGGCTGAATGCTCCAGTCCGCCTTTGAGCGATACGCTCCAGGCCACTTTCCCCCAAAGCAGCGGGCTGGAATTGGCTCAAAATCAAAGTGATAATAATCTTGATAACATTAATTATAATGAATAGGTTCCAGCCATGTTTTAATGTTTCTTTTTTTTTAACCATATTAAACATTATAATTGGATTGCCCTTTTTAGAGGGCACAGTAAAGTCAGTAAATGTAAATTCCCCACTGGAAAAAATATATAATATAAATATTTTTCTGCAATGAAGAAAGGCATTTGGATGGTCTCCTTTAGATGTCCAGGTGATTATGTTATACTTGGGAACTAGAGTTTATTACCTTCAGGATGCCACTGCTCCACATCAATATTTTCAAAATTCTGTTTTTTACTATGCATGAAGAACTGCCTTGGCTCGAAAGGAAATATTATAACATTCAGTCTTTGAAGATATTGATTACTTCATCAAGCAATTGCTTTTTTAAAATCAAACTGGCTGGAATTATTGTCTTTTAAATTAGTAGAATAAGTTTGTTTGTGACCTTGAAAATATTAAAAATTGCATTTCTTATTTATTTACTTTATTTATTTATTTATTTAATTTGTCAACAAGTACAGGGAAACCAGTAACAGTATAAACATAGACATTGACACAAAAATTGGCACAATTAAAGATATAAATAGGCAAAACATAGCCATAAACACATGGGATGATTACAGATAGATGGGGACAGTTGTCAGACCCAACTGTGGTGATTAAATGAGAACTGCCTATGAATTGTTCCGGCAAAAATATTACAAGAATGTATGCTGGCCAGTGAATGGAATCCTCAAGAAAAGATTGTGTAACACAGAGGCGGTTACACTCCAAATTTGAGGAAGCTATTTAAGCTTTTTACTAGAACTCTGGACTTACTGCTGGGACTTTGTTTCAAGATTTATTGGAAGAACGAGATCCGTGCAGAACTCATAGCCCATCCAAGGAAAAACACATGCTGAGTTTTTCTTCATTTCTGCCTTGTGGTGTTGACAGTGGTGCTAAATTTATTGCAGTTGTTAAAACCAGAAAGTTAGGGGGAATATTTTTTTGGGGGGATCCGTGAATCACCCAGAGGTCTATCAATAAATCCAGCTCAGTTCTTGATGTAAGAAACATATAAAAATCTTTAATCAAAATCTTCTGAAGAAGCTTTACTTCGATCTCTCTTGGGAATAAGGGAGTAAGAAGATTAAGAGCAGGCATCTCCTGATGGGGAGATGAATAGGATGGATTGCTTCTGAAGAATGTCTGTGAGTTCGGAAAAACCGTTTCTGGTTTAATCTGCTGCAAAATACAACGATGGGCATTGCCGTTAGCCAGCTATCTTTACTGTTCCATTAAAGTCATGTCTGCGAAGCCCTACAATAAGAAGCTGAACGACATTGTGACATGCAGCGGCTGGCAGAGAAAATAGCTGTATTAGCACTGCCCCCCGCCCTTTTTTTTTTAATGACCTACTTTTCTGTTTTTGGATTTGCATCTGAACTCGATCCTCTCTTGTTCATGTTCTGAAGCTATGTCTGAAGTAGGACCTTTAGTCAAACCCTGATAAGCAGGGTAGCCAACATTGGAAAGTTTTTAAATGCTTGGATTTCAGTCAGTGCAATTCCCCCCCCCCCAATGAATGAGAAGGGTGTACAAAATTGGGGGTGCTGATGTACGTAATTCAGAGCTAAGATTTATTTAAATTGGGTGGCAAAGTATTAGCTTTTGTGGCAAATCTTTCCACAGTGTTGTTATTGTATTGGCTCACATAGATTTCGGTTAAATAAAACAAAAAAAATATATGTTTACACATTTAATCCTTAAAATATCAGGGAAGAGCCCAGCATGTTTAGATTACCTGTATGTGATCATTACTAAAGAACAACTGATCATTTAGATCAGAATCCAGAATAGAATAAGAGTTGGAAGGGATCTTGGAGGTCATCTAGTCCAACCCCCTGCCCAGGCAGGAAAACCTACAACT
>JANHFP010009770.1:47107-59074 GCA_032468135.1 Calamaria suluensis
CTGAAAAATATGGTAATAAAAGCCCAGGCCAGCACAATACCACTGAAAAAGAAAAACAAGAAATCCAAGAAGAAACCAGCATAGCTGCACAAAGATCTCTGACAAATTGAAGGACAAAAAGGACACATGCAAAAAATGGAAAGGGGGACACATAACTAAGACAGAATATCAGCAGATAGCCAGAGATCTGCAAAGACAAAGTCAGGAAAGCAAAGACACAGAATGAACAAAGACAGAACAAAAGTTGAAGATAATAAAAGAAAAGTTTCTTCCAACATACAATATAAATAACAAGGGGAAAAAACCAAGGAAACAGTTCACTAGAGAGGAGATGGCAAGAAGTAACAGGCAGCAGAGAGAAAGCAGAGTTTCTTAATTCATTATTTGCATGGGTCTTCACACAAAAAGAAACTATAGCCCAACCTACCAAAACATAACTGTAATAGACAGACTAGAAATAAAAGATAAAATAAGCTTTAAAAAATGGTAAGAGAACACTGAGAACTACTAGAGGCCTGGAAAGGAGCTGATGTGATTCCCATCTTCAAAAAAAGGGGGGGAAACCAGACGTTGAAACTACAGACCAACCAGCCTAACATTTCCCACACCTGGGAAAATACTGGAAAAGATAATAAAAAAATAGATCTGACAACATCTAAAAATGAGTAAAGTATAACTAGAAGTCAGCATGGGTTTGTTCACAGATCACACCAAAGTCTTATTTCATTCTTCAACATGGTGACTAAATTAGTAGACTAGTGAAATACTATGGACATAATATACTTAGACTTCAGGAAGGCATTTGACAAAGTAGACCACAAGCTAGAAAAAAATGGGATAAATAGCATTACCATCAGATGGATTTGTAATTGGTTGACAAACCATACTCAACGAGTAGTCTAGATGGAGGTGCATAAGCAGTGGGGAACTATAACGTTCCATCTTAGGCCCAGTACTCTTCAACATCTTCATAAACAACTTAGATGAGGGAATGGAAGGAGAACTTATCAAATTTGCAGATGATACTAAACTGCTAGGAATAGGCTCAAGATCCAGATGGATCTTAACAGACTTGAAAATACTGAGCCCTATCTAACAAAATGAAATTCAATATAAAGAAAAGTAAAGTCTTACACAGGCAAGAAAAACCAAAAGTACACATATAGAGTGGGTGAAACTAGGCTTAATAGCAGTAACTGTGAGTGGGATCTTGGAGTTTTAGTGAAAACTAATTAAATATGAGCCAACAATGTGCAGCAGCCAATGCAATCTTAAATTGCATTAATAGCAGGATACAATTAAGATCAAGGTAGGTACTAATACCACTCTATAAAACCTTAATAAGACCACACCTAGAATACTGTCTCCAGTTTTGTTCACCACACTATAAAAAAGATGTTGAGACTCTAGAGAAATTGCAGAGAAGAGCAACCAAGACATGATAGCTGTATTCCAATATTTGAGCAATCACTATATTTGACATTAAAAGATAATTAAAAGAATAGTAGGCTTCCAGAGCAATAACCAGCTCAATGGCTCCAAACGAAACAGGAAAGACACAAAGGCCAGGAGAATGGAGCTCTGTTCTCTTGTCCATTCTTCCCTGGTGAAAGTGGGGGGGGGGAGCAATAGCAGGGAAGGTTCTCCTTCAGGACCCCACCAGTTGGACTTATTTAACTTTAACTGATTTAACTTTAACTAATGGGGGGTTCTCAATATATCTTCGATATCTGCCCTTGTGGAATGGGCTGATGTGATGGGGTAAAATTGCTTCCATTTCATAGGCAGCTTGACCCCATGCCATGTAGGGCTTTAAAGGTCAAAACCAACACCTCGAACTGAACCATATATTGGACATATACATGTCAAGCATTTTTTCTAACTTGAGAAAATTCACACGTTTTTATTGAAACCCAGGTTGACTGATGAAGGTTTCTAAGCAGCATAGAGGGCAGATTTCTCTCAATGAAAGAGAATATCTGTAGCTCAGGGTTGAAAGGAGGGGCATTGTTGATCTACGAACTTAGTTGTTTTCCTGCAGGCATTTCATTATCCAAACTAGGCAACATCATCAGTGGTAGTTTTCTCTCGGGATACAAAATCAAATATTAAACTTTTAGTTGATGAAAACCAATGACAACAAAGTAGCAAAGTAAAATGGTAAAAAGATAACTGTGCTATCTAGTAAAGTTATTTTAAATTTTAATAAATTTATATTTAATGACATATTATTATATGCATTGTTTCCTTAATTCTTTATTTGCTAGATACTTTTGTGACCATGTGTAAACATGCTTCAGTGTTGAGCCCTCAGGTGGCATTTATAACAATTTTAGACCCCTAATTTAAACATAGAGAATAATACACTGAATAAATAGGACTTATTGTAGCTTTTTCTGTGGAAAATAGGTTGATAAATGAATGCATGAGAATAAATAGAATGCATAGCATTTGGCACCGAGCAAGACAAAAGACAGTGTGAGCCAACATATATTTATGGAATCAGGTATAGATAGTTCTCAATTTACAATCGATCATTTAGTGACTTACCTGAAAAAAGGGACTAGCAACCTGGATCCTAAATTTCAATGGTTGCCTCCTCCATGGTCACAGGATTACACTCAGGTACTCAGTAACACAGCCCTTTTACTGCCGTTTGTTGCATCCCAGAGTAACATGACCACATTTTACTACAGTTTTGCCAAAAAATCAGCACTTTTGGTTTTTGGCTAAACCCCACCATAGTGAACAATAGGTTCGCTCAGGGACTCATGTTCATTTAACCGTACCCATTTACTGCAAAGAATATTATAAAATTCTGTTGGTCACATGAACAACTCATTTTATAAATGTTATGACTTATAACTAATTGGCAGGCTTCATCATGGTTGAAACTTGAGGATTACCTGTATTATACGATGAACATAATTGTGTCAAAACCAGTGTGGTTGCATTTTACAGAAACAATGGAGGAATAAGTGTCAGTTATGTCTAAATAGGAAAAAGCAAGTAAGCAATTAAATGTGTATGTTTTGGGAGAATGTTTGCTAAAGATAGGGAAATGAATGAATTTTAAGATGCATATATATGCTAATAGAAAGATAGTGGAAAGAAGAAAAACTTACTCTGCCTAAGAGAGTTCCTACTATAACATACCTAACTCTAATTCCATATAACAAATTGTATATAATTAGAGTTAGGTATGTTATAGTAGGGGGGACACAGGCAATTTAGAAAACTAATACCAAACTGACTGAAAAGTATCAATCAAGTTTTAAAAAAGAAGCTATCAGGGCTGCCACTAAGCTGCACTGCACCTTGCTTGCCACCAGCAGTCCGCGACAGAAAAGGGGGGAGGAAACTGCAGTGGAATGAGTGAGAGGGTTGCCAAAAGATGCCACGAGGAAAGAAAACCAAGCCTCGTACCATCCCGTGAGCTGCACCATCCCATGTGTAACACTGGCTACTTCAAGGTCATGAAAGGAAAGCCAGCTGCGAAAAGAGGGACTGTCCCCAAAACAATTTGTTAGCATCTAATTGGACACTTGATAACCAGAGGGTGCAAGGAGACATGACAAACTTAACCACATACATTGGGCAGGAAAACCTCGGATCCAACTTCGCTTCATCTAAAACCACTCGGCTTTAGTAAAGTATACATTTGGCTAGCCATGGGCCCAAGAGCCTTTCTTTTCTAACTGATCAAGTCTGGACAGTTGACCAAAGCTGAACCATGCTTTCCTCCTTCACTATATCTGACCACAAAAACTGCTAGACTGCCATTTTAAAAATATTTTAGATCTAGAATCTCAGGTTCACTTGAAGTAAGCCAGGCTGCTGCTGCTGCTGCTGAGCAGACGGCAGCAGACTGTGGGGACGGGATATCCTCTTAGAGATGGTGGGAGACCTACATGTTATTGGCTTTCCATCTCTTGCTAGAGATCCCATTCTACAGTATCAAGCAGAGGGCTTATCTTACTACAGATCAAACCTGCTTGGCTGCAGTACATCTAGCAACTTTCACCTTTTCCAGGGGTTTGGGTGAAGCCTGTGTTGCAGAAGGTGAGGGCTGTCTTTTCTTCCTCCTCCCAGTGATGACACCATTCCTCTTCTCTGATTTGATTGCTCTGTATATCAGAAGGTTGAAGCAGGTAATTTTTAAGGTTAAAAAATGCATATAGGAGCAGAATAAAAGTAGTAAGTTAGAATAAAACATAACAGAAAATAGAAAAGTTATATGGGGATAAAGCGGGGATGAAATGCTACCAGTTCGGACCAGTTTGGTAGAACAGGTAGCGGAGATTAAGGCCGGTTCGCAGAACCGGTAGTGATCACTGGCTGGCCACGCCCCCGCTGGCCACGCCCCCAAACCAATCCCCGGCCCTGCCATGTTTGCCTGACTTCTGCGCTGCCTTTTTTTGCAGCATTCTCCTCCCCTCTTTGGACCGCCCTGCAGGGGAGGTCTGCCTTTGCAGAAACCAGGCGGGCGGTTTATACGGAGGATTAGTGGGGGGAGGGATGCACAGCCCTCCAGGCTGGAGAGTTATGTAAGCTATTACATACATGGCTGTAAGCATTCTTAATAACATAAATATTAATTTATTGTTGATGTTCCAAGTAAGAGGCCAATAATTTACTAAGACTTTCCTCTTGTATGAATATCTTTGTGCAATTAATCAGTATGCTGTATCAATCGCATAAGAGAAATTAAGTTCCAATTCATCAGACAAAAAAGTAATTCTGGTGTAGGTTGTCTTGCATATGAACGTCAGTTTCCAAATTTTATTGTAGACTTATTTTTTTCCATGAAGTATAGTAAAACAACCTTTAATTTCAGTTTTTTTAAAAAAAATCTTAAAATTCTTGTTTATCTTTTTACATAAAGTCAATCTTTCAATGCTAATGTATTCAAACATCTATTCTTTTTTTAAAAAATATATTTTTCTTATAATAATGATGCTACTGGGGCGTGCTTTCCTATTATAATAAAGCTGATATTTCATTTCTCTATCCAAATAAAAATTAAGATAATAAAAAAACACTAAGGAAGAAACAAACTTGTTGTGCATTCTTACTGTGAAGCAATTATATCACCTTAAATTACCAAATTAAATTCCAACACATATGCCTGTGGGAATTTACAAGAGATAGATTTAGCCAGAAAAAAAGTCCAACAGAGGAAATAGAATAGAATAACAGAGTTGGAAGGGACCTTGGAGATCTTCTAGTCCAACCCCCTGCCCAGGCAGGAAACCCTAGAGCATTTGATTAAATTTTAATCAAATTTAAAGTTGGATCTCACTCACAAGATTTATAGCCAACTTTTAGAGATAGAAAACATGTTCTAATTAATTTGGAAATAAACATTTAAGTCACTTCACCTGAAAGGCAAGGAAGAAAAAAAGGTAGCTGAATTATGTTTAAATCCAAGAAATCAACATAGACTGAGTTCAATTATCTTGTTTGCCATCAAGTAACAAATATGTGCCAGGGAAAGATTTCTTAGAAACGGCAATAATCAGAGAGGCTACTCAATTTTTTAAACTTTTTGTACTTCTTTGTTGTTATAGTTGGTATTGCCAATTCTGTAAATGAGAACTTCTTTATATGGAAGACTTTGAAACAATAATTTCTTTAGCATAACATGAAGTTCCAAATCATAGAGAGGAAGATTGCTATGGTTATGTCTCCATCACAAATGACTATCTCTTCCATCTTTTGAGAATGGCATCCATTTTCCTCCACAGCACTACAGAACATTATTTTCTTGTATGCAAAAAGTGTTGCAAATAACTGGAGAAGCATAACATTTCTGCTATTTATACAAATAGGTCTATATGTGAAAAAAGCTTTTAAAATAGTAGTCGGATATTCATTCCTACATGTAGTATGAAAAATTATTTTGGAAACCAACAGAAAACCTGTTCAGTAATGAAAGTTTTTTTTAAAAAAATGTTGTTAAATACTGTTTTTAAATTAACATTATGCAATGTTGGTGTTATAAAGGTATATTTTATTAATCTTAATATTATAACACTATGCCATTCCATGAACAATAGAATCAAAAAGTCAAATCACTATTTAAAAAACAATGGAATGAAAAATTTCTGCAAGGATTTACAGAATGTGCATTGAGCTCTTACAGATTTGCTTGATTGACAAGAGCTCATGTTGCCACTGCCACTGCCACCATGCAGTGATCCAACAAATAAATTTATTGTAACCTACCAAAACCCAAAAAAAACAAAGAAAACCCCAGAACCTCAAGGAAAATGAAGGATATACATTACTGGATGAGAATATAGTTTAAATCAATGTTTCTCAACTGTGGCATGTTTAAGAGGTGTGGACTTCAACTCCCAGAATTCCCCAGCCAGTATACAAAATCCACACATCTTAAAGTTGGCAAGGTTAAAAAACACTGGTTTAGATGATACTCTAGAAAAGTGAAAAAAGCAAAGTAATTCCAGACTAAATAGTGTGGAAGGAATGTATGAAAGTAGGTACATGTAGATTTAAAAAAACAAAAGCTGACATTTTTATGCTTGATTACTCGAAAAAACAAGCCAGAAATGAAAAGCTGGCATGCATACAGAAGCAAGGTATCAGGACAATTTTCATATCGAAAGCTCATTTTGTTAGTCAACTTCAATGGTTCACATGAAATTGTTTGATACCTAAAATATAAGGACTCTAATGATTTTCCAAATCAGATGCTATAAGTTCCAAGCATCTACTATTGGTTTCATAGAAATTTTATTGAGGCAATAAAATCAAGCAAAAATACATTTAGCAAACATTTTATACTCATTACAGTAACCATGTAACATAATACATTATTTGTCAGCATAATAAGCCCAGTAGAGCTCTACCTATTGACCATCCCCATTCATGGATTCAAGTGTGCATTGTATATTCTTTGTACCAGCAGAAAGCTATCAAAACTGAACCTCAGCTCATATGTAGTGCAAAGAGAATAAATGTTATTTGCAGTATGATAATCTAGCACAGCGTTTCTCAACCTCAACAACTTTAAGATGTATGGACATCAATAACTAGAATTCCCCAACCAACATACTAGCTACAGAATTCTGGAAGTTGAAGTCCACAAAACTTGCTGAGGTTGAGAAATACTAATCTAGTGCACAACTCACAAACTTGTTGTATCCATAAAACATGTTTGTATGCATTTTTTTTATTGTCACTCCCCACAGTGACAGTGGCTTCCTCACATGTCAGTCATATCAGTGATGGTCTCAAAGGCAAAAGGGCTGTGCTTTGGATCAAAGTAATTGGGAAATGTTTCCTAAAATAAACTTTTTCTGTTTATGGTATGCTGTTTTCAAGAAAAACAAAAGCAAAGCATTTTCAAACTGTAAGATTAATGAAAGGCTCAAAAATAATCCATACATAACCATGAATTCTAAAAAAAGTGTAGAATGTCATAGTTCATATTTACCATGCCATTCCATCATACAACTGATGGGGTATAACTCCAGTCTCTGGATTTAAGAACAGTTCAGCCATCCCTCCCTGAATGAAATGCCTAGGAACTAATACATTCCCCAGTGATTTGAGGAAGGATAAACTCCACTTTTATTTTGGAGTCCATTAAAATGGAGTCCATTAAAAGTCCTTATATTTTGGTATGAAGATATCAATCCTTATGTATACAGTAGGCAAACTAGCATAGTTTAATCTTGGATTAAAAAAGAAAACAGAGTTTTAAACATTTACAAAACTCCAATACTTATTGAGATTGATGGCCCATATACATGTCTGCAAAGTATCCTTACAATATAAATGTTCTCCTTAATTATAGTTGTGTATTATACTGCTACATTTTCTTACATCACTGAGTAGAATAATATATTTGACTCACATATGTGCACTTCCTTTATTACGATAAAAAGCAACTTCACTGAGATTTGAACCTGAACAGAAAACACTTCTACTTGTTTCTCATTATCTTTATTAAATTTCTATAGAAGCACGTTATAGAAGTAACTCAGAGAATACAGTGTACAGTTTTACTTCTTTTTTTCTATTTGAACAATAGTGGCAGGTTGCATTGGTATATTCTTTGGGACTATGACAAATTATCAGAACATGTAAAACGTTTATGAACATTTTTCTCTGCAATGCGCCGGGCCAGTGGATTTAATTATTTTAGTATCCAGCCATACAAAGATGGAATCTTGGTAGCAATAAATATCAAATAGCTCCTCTGCTTTATTATAGGACAATGCAATGAATGCACACATGACATTTGCTATAACGTGCATCAAATTTATAAGTATATATTCACTTTGGATATTATTTATAGTACAAATGCATAATCCTTTACCTATCCTAGCTTTTTCCCAGAGAACCCAGGCCACTGCAAATTGGAAAGACTTTGGATATTAGAATCTACTAATGTTTCTTCTTCCTGACTATGATACTCAAGATTCTCCAGGTAGAGAGAATGGTTATCAAATCCAGTTTAAAGTTTCTAATCTATATATCTTCTTTGTCACCAGTATAATAAATTTAAGAATAAAATGATATTATCATGATATTTAAGGGGACAAGGTCACTGGCACAATGCTCTTAACAACAGAAGATATTTTTATTTTTATTAAGATGGAGGTCCAAGCCTGGGACAAAAAGACTAGTGAAACACCTTCTATTCCCCCTAACAATGAACATTAGCAACAATGTATTTGGTTCTGATAACTTTATAAATAATGTAATAATCATGTCTAGTAAACTATACAGCAACAAGACACTGATCTTGAAATCAAACCTTAAATTACAGTATAACTAAAAAAAAACCCTGAAGAACAAATATTAGCTGGAAAAACTTTTCATTCTAGAGCTGAGGTATTGAATGCTCTCAGCTACCCAAAAACTCTTGGTTATGAAAACAACTGAAATGAATTTATAAGTGTATGAAACTTTATTCACTTGCTATTTTTCTAAATCAGAAATGATTGGAAATCTGTTATGCTTATGCAATTTATATATAAGCACATTTAGGTAGAATTCAGGTGGAATTTAGAATCTGGAGAGAAATGTTCCAACAGGAGGGAAAAAAACTCTGAAAATTTGAGTTCTGACTTGGAAAAATAATAAGAGAAATACAAGTATATCCACTATTTAATTTTTAAACTTTTTTCCTGAAATCCTCTCTTAATTATTTACATGCTAATGAAAAAAATTCCTTCACATTCTTTATGGTGACAATAATCAATCAGAATGATAACAGCAGGACAAATATTAGAATTATATAGTGACCGGTATAAAGCAAAGTCACCATAGAATTAAGTACAAAAAAAACCCCTGCAATGAATGACTGCTGGTGTAGTATCTTAATCAGATATGATGAGCAACATTACAGTAAAAGCCCTATAACAGATATTACATCTGGAGCTTTTCCAATCTGTACATCTGCAATAAATGTTGGCAAAAATTTCTGGAGCATCAGACTCATATAAAACACAAAAGTTTTCCTTCGTATGTACAGCACAAAATGAAACATTTGCCTGTTTTAGTTTTCCAGGTCACACACATATAATAATTTGTGTCCTCAGAAGAATATCTGTTTGGCATCCCCAGGACTCTGCTCCATAGGACAGTAAGGACATTTTAATCTAAGAATAAAGAAAATATGAAAGTTAGCCATAAAATGGTGTGTAAATAGCCACATTTGAAGATAAAACATTTAAATAACTAATACTTGACATTTCTTATCTCACTTCAATATTTGGTTTGTGATTCAACAATATTGAAACAAAAAGTCAAAGAACAACTAGAGACCAAGATTTATAATATAAAACTAAGGTTAAAACTGAAAAAAGAAGAAAACCATCAAAAACAACTTCTACCATATCTACTTAAGACATTTTAAGTAGATCTTGTAAGTAGATGAAAAACCTTATGCCCAAACCAATAATTAGGTAGGATGAAGAATTTAGGATTGCTGTAAAAATGACAAAATGAAACTTTGAGAAGTCTACAGAGACATCTTCTGGCCAAAAAGCAGCACTAAAATCTTGATTAGATTAGATTGATTAGATTAGGTGTCAGGATCATGTGACACCTATTGGTACAACAACTTCACTAAATACATTTCCTGGACCATTTCAACTATAAGCATATCTTTAGCACATTCTAAAATACTTTATAACTTTGGGCTCCTGATTTTTTGGAGGGAAGAGTTATTCTCCCTTTAAATCAGTTTCATGATACTACTAGTCTTTACTATTGTAAGTAAAGAAAGACTAAGTCACTCTCAAGTCCTCTGTGAAAACAACTATGCCCTAGAAATTATCACGGTAATTTTAAAAATGATTTTGCTTTCATTTCCTGCTAGTGATGAGAAAGCTGTTTAAAAGCTGTTTTCCTATGAAAGGAGGATGTGGAACTGATATTTTTATATTGGATTGCCTTAAGAGCTTATAAAACATGTGTCATGTTATATTATAAATCTATCCTAAACCATTCCAGACTTATAAGTCAATATAGATCAGGAGTGTCAAACTTGCACCCCACGGGCCGGATGTGTCCCATATTGGCCATGCCCACCCCCAGTTTAGCGAAGGGGGAAAAGGTCATGATAAAGGTCGTGACATGACATCACGAGTTTGACACCTGTGATATAGAAAATACTATGCTCAATGGGCAAATTGAATGGCTGTTCACTGCCCCGAGTCCGCAAGGAGAGGGGCGGTATATAAATCACAATAAATAAAATAAATAAATAAATAAATGGTCTGATTCATTAAAGGGAAATATATTCAATATATATATATGTAATTTCAACTTAAAAAAAGAACACTCCAGCGACTTTTTCTGCACTACAATATAAAGACGTTGTGACTAAAAAAAGAAACAGGAGTCCAAAAGAGAAGAGCCCCCCTTTCCCTCTTCATTTACCACAGTTTCTATACTATCCTTGTCATTAATATTGCCAAGCCAACTATTTAGTAAAGAGTATCTAGATGGCTGAATCCCTCCAAGAAAAATGGATTTTATTTACTGCTTCTTTGCACTCTGATAATGTGCTGCAAGCAATTCCACTTCCGGTTAGAAGCCAATGTTTGCTCTGTGTCAAATGTTCTCCCTATATTTAAGGGCAGAAATCATAATCCACTTGGATACTTTGTACTCTTATTTCATGTCACTTGGAACATCATTTCACCAAGGAATCTTTCATATGTTGAAATGTTAGCTGTACCGTATCAGATGGTATAATTAATATGGAGAAGACTAGATTGATTAATATGGGGAAGATTGATTTAAAACATCAGATGTTTACAGAACACTAGACAAGTTCCTGTAACTCAACTCAATCTTCTGACATGCTGCTATGCTAGATGCTTTAAAAAATATTTTTGTCTTCTTGCCAATATTTGTTATAATTCATACTCATTTCCAAATATATGTTAAGTGAAAAACTAATTCAATTTTCTCTTTGAATTGAATTTTGACTTACTTGCTGCCATTGAACATTTTATTCAGAGCATCTCTTGATATAATATGACCACAAACTAGCTTCATGGGTGGGTTGTTATCTGTTGTTTGTTGACGAAGGATGGGACAAGCAAATATTGAATGATACCAGCACTTTTTGCCAAGGTCCACTTCAATCTGTACAAAACAAAGATGCAGTCACTAACTGTTTCAGATCAATTGATTTATTATCATATTCCCACCAAGCATATTGATTGGAATGCATAATAACTGATTGGAAAGGATAATTGACTGGAAATGTCCCAACTGATTTCCACTTCTCACAGGTGTTTCAGGCAGTTCATGGGAACATTAAAAGGCCTCATGATGTTTGTCATGGACAGCATCCCTTGTTTTCTCCTTGCCACAAAATGATATTTTCCAAGTAATGTCGAGTAAGGGTATATATATATAACTGCTTGAAAAAGGCAATGACTGTTGGTATGCAAGAAGAATGGAATGAAGAATGGA
>JANHFP010009772.1:0-12282 GCA_032468135.1 Calamaria suluensis
AAATCCCTCCCCTCTTTGAGGTCTCCCCCCAGACCTCCCCTCCCTAACCCATTTAAAAATTTAGCTAAAAATTTTCTTAACTCCCATTTTGGCCCCTTATTCCAATCAAAATTTGTCCCCTTCTGCCTCCGTGTCTCTCTCTGAGCTGAACGCCCTTCATCAAGGACACGTGAGGCAGGAACTAGGGGCCATCCTAGGGAAGGGGGGGCATTCCCTAGGGTCCATAATGTCCCGGGAGAATATACAAGTCTCTTTCTGGGCTCTATGGCGATCTTCTTCAGAGTCCCAGACAAGGTCCCAGCCACAAAACAGAGTTGGATGACAAAACAGATGGGTAGGATGATAAGTTACCCTCCGACAGCACAAGCTGTAATTCGATGTCTGTATCTGAATGCTGGCTAGGCGGCAGTTCGAAACAAAGGGAGATGGTAAATCCCTTCCCAGCCAAAGCAGTTCTTCTTCTTTTGCCACCCCACGCCGCCCTCTCTTTGCCCTTCATCCCCACCTCCTTTATTCTCACCAAAGGAGGCAGGGATTCAGGCAAACGACGGCGGCACAGCTGCTTAGAGGGGAAGCAAATGGCAGCCACCGGCAACAATGTCCATGTAATAGCTGAGGAGGTAAAAAAAAAAACCCTTCCAGCAGCTGGACAGATCTTCCGTTGCCCTCACGACAACCCCTCTGCCGTCCTCTCTTCACACCAGGGACGGCAGACAGCGACGGAGGCACCAAACATGAGCTGGGAGAGAACGATGACTAGCTCCTCCCAGTTGGCTTCTTATAAGGAGTCAATTTCATTATCTGGTTTTGGAGATAATAGAAAGTTCTATCCTTTACACATCTCTCCCCCCCCATACTTAAAAGTGGCAGGGACTTATTACAGTGAAAGTAAATTATCCATACCACATGGTTGCCTCTTACTCACCACAGCAGAGAAAGGCGTTTTGAAAATGTGAATCTAGCTTGATCTATACTTTTAAAGTCTTCTATATCTAAATATTTCCAGCCAGAAAGGCGGAGAGGGAACTGTTTAGTTTATTGTCATTGCACCTCATACAATGAAATTAAATGCTATCTTCAGTGTACATTATAATTATAAAAATAAAACACATGCACACATCCTTCACAATTGCAATGAAAACGTAAGTCTCTTTCCCCTCCTATTTAACATATCTATAAAACTTACTGAGAGAAGTCATCTAGTGACATGGGGATCAGTATCTTCAGTTTTCTGATATTATTTTTCTTGAAGTATATATGGCCTGAGCTTGTGGTAAGATTTATATATATATAATATATATATATTATTTACTGCTATGCAAAACTAGAGCTGAAATGTATGCATTTTAGTTGCCATGGCTATCATACAGATAAGAATAGAGCTTCACTGCTAGACACAATTCTTGCCAAAGATTCAAAATTGGCAAATAATTGATTTCATATACTTTAATTCTTAAGTGATTATTATAATGAAATTGTTGAATTTAATGGATTTAGTATTGGATTCTAGTGTTCTCCAATCAGTGGAATTTTACTTCAAATCTAAAGTGCAGCAGATCAATTGCACAGTAAGTAAATCTACATTTGTAATGCAATTTAATTAAAAAATGATTTACATGAATGGTTTCAAGGATGAGGTAAACTGAGCAATTGATTTACATCAAATGATTTGCTTTCTTTTCTTATCCAAAGCTATTTGTATACTAAGCTATAAGCCATAGAAATCTCGCAGGACCATTTTAAACCAACATAATCTCATCCTCCTTAGAGGGTGTGGCTCTTGGCTGAAAATAAGTTGCCTGTTCAGGTTACTTTGTTATATTTGGATAGGTTTATGATTTGGGTATACTTCTACAAATCACAGCTAAACTAACCGTACTTAAAACATAATGAAAAAAATATGGTTTTTCATTATATAACCCAGAAATAGATTTTTTCCATCTTCTAATGGTCATGTTGGAGGATAGATGCTTATGCTCTATTTGCTACTGTTGATTTTAACAATATAGCTTTACTAAAAACATATCCAAGGTTTGACGTTAGTTCCGTATCTAGTCATTGGAACATCAAATCCACATTCTTACAACTTCCTAAATGCCAATTTGAATTATATCTGCCACTAATATTAATTCACCAGTAAGTCCCAATCAAAAGTTTAGACTAGATACATTCCCAATAACACAGCAGTTAAAAAGTTCCCCCTTAATTCAAAATCTGGTCTTCCTACACAATTATATCCATATCTGTATAGATAGGATTAAATCTTCGTCTGTAAAAAAATGTCTATTGTGTTACTAAAATACAGTGATCGCAGCCAGTGTTAGAACTTTCTATTTTTGTTTTAACTCAGCTTGGCTTCACAGAGCCGTTTCTGAAAAGAGCCTTTCCTCATTAATTATTTACACTGAAATTGGAACAGTGTAATCCCATGTTTACCTTTTTGTCGCATATGACTTTTTATTGTCTCAGAACTGATTTATGAGCATACAAAACTACCACAAAGACAACCAGGAGAATGCCTCACTTACCTGGCAACTGTTTCTGTCAGTTCTGCAAGGTTGGGGTTTGCTAAGATAAAAAGCTCTTGAGTTGAGAAAAAAACAACATTTCACACTAGGGTAGCGCATTATGCAGTATACATTTTTACGATGCTATCACATATTTCTATTTGATTGAATTTTTAAAAATGGTTACATGGGTACAGTTCTTTTTAAAACTGTACTGCCTCTGATTGACCCAGATAAAAACACACACACACACACACAAGTACTGGAACAAGTTTTGTACCTCCCTAAACGAGTTTGGGGAGATATTTTGTTTTGAAAAAAATAGCCAGGCTCCAAAAGTAAAACATGCAAGTGTTTATGTATGGGTTCTATTACTATTATCTTATCCTATAATCTATTTCTACTACAACTACTATATTCTATTATTACTTTTACATTATTACTCATGCTATTAATATTGCTATTCTATTACTCCTATACTATAAGCACTATAAAGCAAAGTTTTCCTCTTATCATTAATTACATTAATAATTAGGTATTTAATTCCTCTCCCTCCGGTATTTCTTTAGTAATAGGCAGTTGAACCTTCCCACATTAGGCTTTGCTTTGCCACTATTGTCTCCAGATCTGTGCTATGATCTGCCTAATCTGTCGGATTGGTAAAATTACAACTAAACCAGATTGTAAATTCACATAAGACCAGTGATGGGTTCCTCCGGTTCGCACTGGTTCGCGCGATCCAATAGTAATCACCGGATGACGTCACGCGAACTGGTCCCTCCCCCAAACATCTGCGAGATTTTTTTCAATTTTTTACATTTTTTTTCCTTGCTGCTCCTGGGTGGGGGCTCGAGCTGCTGCCAGCCTCCACAGTTCCAGAGCGCCTGGAGAAGCTTCTGTAGCAGCTCCAGCCTGCCCCAGAGCAGCGGAGATTCTCCCAGAGCACAGGGAAAAGCTCCATTGCTCCTGGGCGGAGGCTCGAGCTGCTGCCGACCGCTGCAGCCCCAGTGCGCCAGGAGAAGCTTCTGCAGCAGCTCCCATGGGCAGCCGGGCAAGCGGGTGAGAAGCGGCAGCGGGTCATCAGGGTGCGCTCACCGGCGCTGGACCCACCACCTGCCTTACTGGGGTGGGGGGATGCGGTCCTGTTGCTTCCTCCCACCCTCCACCACCTTTCCCATCGCCACAGCTGCCCGCCCGCCTTACACAAAGAAAGAAAGAAAGAAACAAAGAAACAAACAAAGAAAGAGGAGGGAAGAGACAATAAAGAAAAAAAGAAAAGAAAAGAGAAAGGGAGAGCAGATAGAAAGAGAAAGAAAGGGAGACAAGAAAGTCACCATCAAGTCACGCCCACACAATCGTGATCACCTAGCCACACCCACAAAATAAGCCACGCCCACAGAACCGGTAGGAGAAAAATTTAGAACCCACCACTGCATAAGACAATAAGTGCTCCTAAAAATATTATGAATCCAGGTGGGCCATTTAATAATGGATAGTGATGCTTTCAAATTTGAGTGCTACCATGCATTAAGTATGATTCATTACATTCATGGAAATTAGTCAAAATTACTTTGTAATGTTATTATAAACTAGTTTCTTTAGGCTGCAACTAAACAAACAAATCCATCATAAATAAAACAGGCGAAGTCAACAAATATACTTGCGAGATAGTTGAAATTTAACTATGAATATATCATACATTCCCTTATTCTTACATTAATATATACTTTATAATTAATTTAAAGCTACGTAGGAATAAAATGGGTACTTTTTGCTGTAGTGTTTCTTAAATCTTTAATGTCCATCATTTCTCTATCAAAACACTGTGAAAATTATGAACAGGAAAACTTCTGGACAAAGTCTGTCCTTTTTTTTGTTTTTAAGCTTGACTTCATAAAATGTCATGGGATGTGCTGATGATATAGGGATTTCTACAAGAAATCAGTTTAAAGAGGTACCAAAATAGTGTCTCAGTAACGCAAATATAAGGTGACCAGACGTCCCGCTTTTCGCAGGACAGACCCGCTTTATAGCAAAATGCCCCGCGTCCCGCGGAGTTTTTAAAAAGACCCACTTTTTTTCTGAGTCCGAAGGCCACGCCCACCTGCTCTCCTCCCCACCATCAGCTTCCCGCGGCCGGTACTGATGATAGAGACGCTGTGCACACCCCCAGCACAGAGTAAGAGGGAGGAAGGGAAGGATACCTCTGGCTGCCCTCTCCCTCTGTCTTGCAAGAGCCAGTACAATGTTGGGAGCCGTGCGGGGCGCCCGCCGCTTCAGCCACCACCCAGGAGCTTGCTGGCTTTCTTTGGCGGTGCTGGTTTTCTTCGGCAGCGGCGAGGAGCCCCGCGGGACAGCTGCGCATCCAACGCCCGCCCCGGACCACCACCGGGGCTTTCTCCCACCGCTCCGGGGGCTCCTCCTCCTCGCCGCCGCAGAAGAAAGAGACTGATGGATAAACAGTTTAAATCACAAATCATCTTGAATATTGCTGAGCATCTTCAATAATGAAATGTAATCTTCTGAGCCCAAATTTAAATACAGTGTTTATTAAATTGATGTTTGTAAATGTGGTAAGATTGATTGTGTTTGTTTCAGTGGTATATGAATGCTGTAAATCTCAAATGTTTTTCTTATCTCTTCGTTTGTATTAGTTGGAATATAAGTTTTAAAATTAAAACTATATTGTTGAAGATATGTATTTTGTTAAGGAAATAAATGTTTACTTTGCACTTGTCAATTATTACTTTTAAAAAATCATACCTGTTTTAAAGTAAACTTGATGGTTTCAATGAATAAAATCCCAATTTATCTTATTTTGCCTTTTCCATTTAATTGCATAAAGTTGTTTTGGCAAAACACTTTCCCATTTAACAGTTTGGTGAATATACTCATGTAATTTATATACTTAAGAAATGAACTACTAAAATAAAGTGCAATAAAGAAGTTTCAAACAATTCTACTATACTTTAATACTTTAAGAAAATAAACTTTAAATAAAACAATATATATATATATATATACACCATCATTAATATTCAATATACCATCATTAAAATACACTGTTAAATTTACATTGTCAACCAAAGCTAAGTAGTGAACAGTCACTACTTAGGACTACTTCAAATAGAAACTTCTTTCAATAGTTCTCACCTATTTGTACAAAATGTAATGTAGGACTTTCTACTTCATAGGAAATATACAACTGACAAAAAGAATTGCATGGGCAGATGTGGAATTATCTCTGGCACTTGGTTATGTTTCCATCAACACTGATACGGTATATGGGAATTTAAACTAATTCAGTGCTGTTCATTTTCACTGCCTCAAAAATTTATTGCCACAATATGATACCTTGTTTTGAAAGTGCTTTTATTCCTGTAATAATTATAAATCTAGATTGTCAGATGAACATAATTGTCAAATGAAAATAATTATTGAACGTTATTTAAGATTTTCTGGGCCAGTAAGGTTGAATTGATATTTGAAAAAGAGCAATGTAAAACCCGTAGTTAAAATTGGAATGAAGACTTTAAGGACTATGCTTCAGATGCTACTGCTATGCACCCATCCCTGACAGTACAAGCAGATAGCTATGGAAGTCCTTTAATTCAAAAATAAGGATATTATACATTATTTGTTCAATAACCGAATGAATTTGCAATCAGGAATTCTGATAAAAAAGGAAATAAACTGTATGAGATGTGTGTTAGATTCTGTGAATAGTGGGCAACCCATTGCAATCCAAATGCAAAATAAAAATTTCATTTAACACTATATTAAAACCATGTTGAAAATTCTGATGTTTCCCTTTCTATTCCAATTCAATTTAAAATAATTTGCTATCAAATTTTATTTCAGATGAGAGAATTTTGGTGAAATTCACTTGGGCAGAGTGTTGTTTTAGTCATGATGGTCACAAGGTATCTGTGAATGTCCTGTCTTTCACTGTATGGATATCTCCAGCATTTTGCAGCTTTACTAAGAGACTGGAATTTATGGACAACCAGGGAGGATTAAATGCAATGCTGAGATGTAAAATAGAAAACACTTCTGTCCAACTATAATCTGAAAGCTAGAAAAAAAACACAAAATAAATCCTCAAGTTTGATAAGATAGAAAACATGAGATCATTTGCAAGGGGAAAATATTCATTAACGATAAGGCTGATTCAGCAGAAAGTTAATATATGAACCCATCCACAAGCATGAAGCCCAAAAATCAATCATGATTTTGATAGGATTAAACTATTTCTCATGACAATTATTTATAATCTGACTTCCAAGATAAATATTTTACAATGCAGTTTGCAAGCAGTTATCAAAAACTATAAATAAAAAATTGTAAAAAAAGATCCTGGTATCCTTCCTATAGGACAGTTGGTTGGTGGAACTAGACCTTTGGTAGGTGATAGAGCAGAGTCCAGTCAGAGGATGTCTTGAGAGTATCTTCATGGTCCTTTCTCTTCATCTCTGTCTCTCTAGAATCCTTCCAATGATTGCCCTCAACAATTACTTCATACAGCTGATACATAGGTGTAGGGAACAATACCCAAACTAACATAGTTCTATTTTCTTTAATGATAACTATTATAAATGTACCGTCTTTTAATACTATTTGCAGAATTAAATCCTCAATACTAGATGTCATGCTTTCTGAAATGATACTGGTATATTCTCTGCAAGTCTTATTATAAAAAAGGGAATAGCCGTGATTGGGAAGCAAAAGGGTTAAGTGGAATGAATACCAATAATTGTAAGAATTGAGTAGCATCTTACAAATAGTTACCAAAATACCACAAATAGAGCTTAGTTCAACTAATATCGGAACAGAATGAATGACACAGTGATGATCAAACAAAGTGAGGCTGTAATTCAGCATATAAACAAATTTCAAATATTTGTAACTATATTTGTAACTATAGATTGATTGTCAAAAGTTTCAAGATGATACTATTCATACTATATATATTCAATACTATATATTGATAATGGTGATCTTCCACATATAGCTACAGGACTGAGGAAACCTCAACATAAATATATGAACATTTTTTGATAAATACCTATGGGGGAAGTCAACTTAGCCTTTCCCATTCATAAAAACCAATAGCATATTTGAGGTGGAAAAGATATTTAGCAGCTGGCTGGTTGAGCTTCTGTACACAATATTCCTGTATAACAATTACACAGAAATATTTCATTAAAAAATCCGCTGAACAAGAGACACAAAATGCAGTTCCAATGATTGTAAATTATTTCTGTTTATTATTCAAATGCTAGATTTTTCAAAACAAAATAAAGCTTTCATTTCTATTGTATAAATATTTCAATACAGCAATCTTAAATTGGTGTTATAGGAGTAATTAAGGAGGGAAGAATTCACATATACCCTATTGATTTGGTATAATAAAAGGAAGGAAATAATGTTTTTGTTACTGTCAAATGCTGTAAACAGGTATAAAGTAGTTCTTAGACTGATAGTTATAAATCTAGAATATTTTCAGGTGATTCATGGCTGTTTCCTATTTGACAGTCTAGGAAAAGGGAAGTCTGGTGATAGACATGGATAATTTCTGTGGGTGAATCTCTGATTTTTCCTTTCACAGATGATAAGATTCAGAATTATCTCTGAAAACATAATATTTCATCAAGGATCCACTTTCTTTTTTAAACTCAAAGATTATTTATCTCCATGCTTAAATTATGGATAAAATTGATATTTTTCATGTTTTTCTTATAATAAAACATAATTTCCAAATGTATTCAAGTTTACGTAGGCATAGAAATGAAAGCATATTTTAATGTTTATAATTTTAAGGAAAAGAATCAAAGATTCATTTGATCATGGACAGATCAGAAATAATGACTGCAGTGGTTTATGGTAGATTCGGAGCTGTTTACTTTCTGTGTGTGAAATACAAGAATATATTGTTAAGAGTATTTGAACTTTATTTTTATTGTTGCTTTTACATGATAACTTTTTTAATGGTAAATAGTTGGCAGGTCAAATTAGTTGGCAAATAAAGCTGTAGAAGTTTATAAATGGTAGGCATATTTTGCAAGGGGGAAATTATTACTGTTGAAATATATTTATCAGTAATCAACTGGGATGACCATATATGTGCATGGTTTTTAATGCACTTTTTTGTTGCTTAGTTGATTTGCTGTTGTTTCCCTTTTTATGTGGAAATTACTTTTTTAACGTTGGAAATATCAAAGGAATGAAAGCATATTTTTCTGATATTTTGCATAAAAGACGTTCAGGCTTCAATGTAGGTGACTACACAGACACAATTGTCTGTTATGAGTCCTCTACATCACACTTGTATTTTGCTTTGTATTTACCAGTTATAATATGTGGTAATGATTGTGTTATATAATCTGTGTCATTCATTCTGTCATTCAATTATTACAGTTTCCCTTACATTTTACCTCAAATGCACAATCTGCATTGACAGATTTATATATCTAGTGAGCTTGTTTGTTTTCATAAGTATTTGTACCTATGCCTCAAACAAAAGTATCAAAAACATTTAGTGATAAAGCATGGATACCAGCTATTGGGAAAAATAATTTCTATTTAGGTGCATTTAATTTAGAGGTTAGTTCAGTCTTAGGATCAGACTATTTACTTTAATGGCAAGCTCTCTTATTTTGTTAGCATACCATTACAAGCATGTAGTATTTCATCCAGTTTTATCTTTTAAGTGTACTTATTTTATATTTCTATTAGACAATGAAAGCAGTCCTAAAGAGTGGTGGCAAATAATAGTAAACCAGGAGTATTAAAAGGTATGGAGACCAATAGACAGGTAATCATGAATGTTAACTTCAGTGGAAATACATTGGTTTTTATAGTGCTTAATAAATTGCTCCCAAAGTGAGTTTTCTGTAGTACCACATTCAATAAAGAAAAGGTAAAGTCTCTTTTGAGTTAAGCTTGACTTCTGATAACTTCATATAATACTGATTTTAAAAACTTAGCCTTTTCTTCTCCCAAGTATTAGTTTGTTCATATTTATTATATACCCAGTCTTTTTATCAGTCTATAGGTACAAATACAACAAGGCAAGTTTAAGAGTTTCTAAAAGTAAAGTTTAGTTCAAAACTTTACTTGGCAAGTAAAAAATATCCTAGATATAAAATTTCATAAAAGTATGGTTTTAAGCCACAGTAGTGATCATTCAACTGATCATAATGATTAGATACTATAAAGTATCTAGAATTATAATCTGGGAGTAACCAGATATGTAAAGTGCTTGGAGTGACTTTCAAAAAGAGCTAGTTACAATTGGACATGGCAATGTTCACTGTATACCATCTACCTTTAGGCATTTTTTTTAAAAAAAGGATTACTAATGATATGCCACATGGTATTCAGCTACAGTATTATCTGACTAGCATATATTCTCCTCCCCCCCAACCCCAATCACTAAAAATACTAATAAAGTTATTTCAAAAAGAAAAACACAATTGTTCCATATCACATCTTTCACTATTCACTCCAATTGTAAACAAGACATATAGATTCCCTGATTTGTCCTGCTTCAGTGACACCGCTTAAATAACATAATTGTCAATGCACATCTTGAAAAAGTACCATCATTTTGTTCCTTTTTTTAAAAAAAAAACATTTATACTGCAGATTAAGAAAGGAAGTTTTAAAAGTGACTTTGCGCAGAATGTAAAGCTTCAAATTCTTTTGCTGTCTGTCAGAATATCTTTGTCCAGATAATAGTGATAGTCACAGAAGCTGATGATTATCCTGGCAGATAAAATTCCAACTGAAGGTGGTAGTTGTTTTCTTTCTTAGAAAGCTTATTTCTTTAGAAGATCTTCCCAGTTTTAGATGCCTTCTTTACTTACATTTTTGTATGTTAAGTTCTTTAAACAATATGGATACGTTTTCCCTTATCCCTGAAGAAATCTGATTCCATATTCTTCTTTCCACTGTTCAATATTAAATAAGCTTGTGAATGCAGCTAATTTGCAGGAAAGGTATATTCTTAAATTCACTGAATGACCACAAAAGCAGTTTGTTATTAAACAGTGAAAATTATTCCAATTCCTTTCTTTCAAAATCCATCTCTATTGAAGTGCCTTTGGTTAGGAAATTTTTCCAACAATTGGGTTTTCTCTACAAAAGCAAAAAAAAGAACCTTATTTAACTATTTGTTAAAAACAGCAAGTTAAAAATATTTTTCAATTATTTTCTGAGTTCTAAACACATTGCATCCCCAAAACAAGTAATATTCAGTTAAAATTAGTTGGGCATTGATAAGGATTGCATTTAGTTGTGATATATGCTCATTTTATTGTTGAAAATTTGTCATTATGCTTCAGAATTTACTTTCTTCCCAAATTACATCTTCTAAGATGTTGTACAGGACAGGACAAAATCTACTTGCTTGATTTCTAATCACTTGCCCCCAAATTTGAATTGATTGCAATTCATCTGTGTTAAATATATAGTAAATAATGATATGTTAACATTTAGTTGAATTCTCTTTCACAACCAAAATCTATTGTCATATCTTGGTAGTTATGAACAATACATCGTGTATTAGATGACTATGTGGTCACAGAATTACATTAATATAAAGCTGCCGTTTGATAAAGGATAAGCCTGTTGAAATGTAGAATTGCATACAATACTTACTCACTGCCGTATTTAGCGCTGGATGATCTTTTTTCTCGATACTTATCATGATGTATGTCCAATTGTTCTACAATTGATATTATTTGCTGAAGAGTTTGAAAAGTTGCTACCGAATCCTCAATTTTGAAATTAGAATAATCATCTGGCTCTTTTCGTGGACCTTGGTAGACTGCTATACTTCCACAAGCCTCTAAAAATAAGTATACATTAGAGTATTATGAACCTTTAAATGTTCAAGAAACAAACTTTTGCTCTTCTATATCTTCAGACATAAGTTTTTCCATAAATGTGATTAATTAAAATAATGAAGAATGGCATTTTGGGGAAATAATAGAATATGGTTTCATGTTAATTCACTAATTCATCAGTGTAAATGAAAACAATTTAAATTAGTTGTTATCTGGGCTGATAAGTACAAACTTTTCCATGAAAAAATATAAAAGGATCACTATTATATTCTTCTTTCATAAATCTGTAAATTCTATCAAGTCTGAATATCCAGGAGATGGCGCTGAGTCACACAATTTCTTGACTTAATGGACCTTGGATTATATATAATGCATAAAAACTAACTAAGTACACAATGAAAGAAACAGTAGCCCAACTGGATAAAACTTGGTTCCCAAATAATGAACATCAAATATAATCACTCCCTGGTTCTGCAATTCCATATTTCCTACTTTGGGATTGCTTACAATACTCTTTTGACTTATTTCTACTGGAGCCTTTAAATTCACAAACATCACTTCCATTATTGCTACAATTGAATGGATAGGCCGAAATGAAAACCTATTTGGATGTACTGGAGATTCAGCTTCAACAGAGACTTCTCCTTTCCACGTATTAGCTTATAGTTTTTAGTGTTTACTTTATCACATATATGCAGTAATTGAGATGTACACTGGTAGGATACTTTGAGGACCATATCGTGAATATAGTGCATCCAGGAAGTAGTCAGACCTCCTTCATGTTTGTCAATTTTGTTATGCTGCAGTCTTCTTCAACCTAGGGAAGCCACTGTAGCTCAGACAACTGGGTGTGAGTCGCTATTTGTGAAGTGGGGCCAAGGGGTGCAGATGGGCGTGCTGATAGCGTACCTGGTTCCCTGCCACGT
>JANHFP010009772.1:14839-26979 GCA_032468135.1 Calamaria suluensis
GTTTGTCCTTCAATTCAAATGTTAATCTGCTCATTTCTTTTTCATACATGTAACAAGAATTTGAATAGAGCTTTGTATCCTGGCATTAAAGTTCTCACTTTTATGTGAAATTTTAGAATTTTCCATGCTTGACTGTTATTTCAAAAGTTACTTACATTTTTCCTGTTAAATGAACCCTCTTCAAGTTTTTCTACTGCAAGAATGTTTTTGACTGGAATGGTGAATATAGGTTCTTTATCTGGATTAAGAAAAAAAAATAGCAAATCCTTAAATAAAACCCTAACTGTTTATGATAAGGCAAAACACAAATCCTGGTGGAACATTTTTTTTTGTGATAAAGAATGGCGAAGCATCAGGTCAGGATGGTAAACAGTGTATTCTTCTGGGAGTATGCCTGCTGTTAATTATTATGATTTTGTATTATTTTTGTGGATTTTGATAGGTTTTGATTTTTCATATATGCTGCCCATATATGCGTCTATTAACTAGACACATTTGCAAATCCCAACAATGAATGAACAAGTAACCATTCAAGTAAAGGAATCCAATATTTCATTTTTTTGCTCCTCAGACTCAAAAGTATACATTTGTCTACAGTATTCTGATTAACCCACATATATAAGTTCAATGGCAAATAGTTTTGTAAACTTAATACATTTGGAAAAATTACATAATTAAAAACATAAACAGTACTTTTACTTATTTGTTTTTACTGAACAAATACAATGTTATAACGTACTCTTAACCATTGGAATTGAAGAATATAATCAGTTTATCAACATCAGTTCAAGCTGTATAACTTGAAAGGTTATTTTTTTAAAAAAAAGTACAATACCTTGTTGCTTGTGATAAGTGAGTTCTCTACTTGTAAGGCAGAACCAACGCTTCTTGAAATTCTTTTTTCCAATACGAGTTCTTCCTTGTGCTCTTTTGAACATCTCCCTGTGAAACAAATACAAGAACATTTTTCACAGATATTTTCAAATAGGCTATCTGGGTGTATTCATTTATAAGTTATATTAATGGATTTAACTTCTGATCTTATCACAAATGGTCAGAACAAAAAAGTACTGAGGACTGATTCTCTGATTCTGCATGAAGGCATACTAAACTAAATGCCATGCAGTTTTTTCCCTATATTTTTTCTTTCTCTCTCTCTTCTCTTTTTCTCTTCTCTCACAGTTTTTGTGCTTTCTATTCTTGTTGTAGGAAAGTTGACATGTAAATACGGGGATATGGGATTTGATTAACATTTTATGCAAGGTTTACCACTCACAACGTTTTTTTAAAATGCACAATTTTTCACAATTTACAAACCCAAAATTGCCGTGGAACCTAATTTTAATAGAAACGGAATATAGTAAAAAACCACAAGTATAAACTAGAATGGTATTTCATTGGTACTGTTACTATAATTTACTACATAAAACAAGAAATGTTTTACAAAATTTGAAGATTTTTTTTGACATAGCTTTGACCTTTGGATACAATTGAGCCCATTTCTGTTGCTAAGTGATATAATTGTTAAACAAATTTTGCCTCATTTTATGACCTTTTTTGTTGTAATCGTTAGCTGAATCACTGAAGTTGTTCAGTTAGTAACAGTTAAGTGAATCTTAAGTTAAGTGAATCTAGATTCCCCATCAACTTCACTTGTCAGAGTCATAAAAGTGATCACATGGCCCTGGGACACTACAACTGCCCTAAATATGAGTTAGTTCCCAAGCATCTGATTTTGACCATGTCACCATGAGGGTGTTGCCATGGTTGTAAGTGTGAAAAATCACTGTAAGTCACTTTTTCCAGGGGCACTGCAGCTTGGAAGTGTCACTATATGAACTGTTGTTAAGTCGAAGATTAGCTATATTTCCCTTCATTGTATAAAAGAGTATTGTTGTATAGATAGGACCCATTTATAAATAACTTCATGGACTTCTACACTACAGTGAAAGTCAACAAGGTAATGCCTATACCACTTCCAGATATTGTTCATGAAATTCCTTTAAAAAAAGAAAGTGCTTGCGTTAACATCAACTAACACTGATGGTGTTACCTAGCTTGGATAATGAAATGTCTACAAGAAAATAATCAAGCTCCAGGAGCCCTTATTTCAACAATGAGCTACAAATATTCTCCTTTAAGGCTATAATTTTTGAACTCCTTAATTATTTGTTAATTTTTATTTTCTGGCTTCATTTTCTGACCTCTCAACAGCATAAAACAATGGCAACCTACACTTGAAATGTTTGCTTATGCTTGATTTATAGATAGTAAAAGAGTAGGAAGAGCAATCTTCTTCATAGGAACACAATATTTTATATTTAGATCAATAGGAATCCCTAAAAAAGTCCAAATTATAACACTTGTTTCACAAAGGCTTAACACTCCGGGCAACTTTTTCAAACACATAAGTAGCTGAAAACGAAAGACTACAATTCTGCCTGGGATTAATATAAAGTGTCATAAATATTACATATTTATTTGATATATTTTTTAAAAAACAATTACAACCTTGCACATTGTACTTTGTATTAAGTTACCCTTCTTTTAGATGCAATGGCTCATTCATGACACTTGGTTCTTTACTTTCCGTAGAAGACACTTCATCTAAAAACTGAATATGGAGAATATATTAGAATAATAGGACTTATTTTCCCAATTTTACCCAGAATCTTAAAAATTAACAAATATTTAGAATATTAAAATACACTTATTTTTAAGTAAAACGAACATTTTAATAATCTAAAGTTGTTCTACATTTTTTCCTTTGCATTTACTATGTATTTATTTTTAAAACATTCCTCCAAAGTATTTTAATAAAACAAGTGGAGTTTAAATATAACATATATAGAGAGAAGTCTGTGCTGGACAATTTAGATTTAATCTGTGACTCATAGAGAAAAATAAATATGATAAAACTTTCTAGTTTTGCAAGAAAACTAGGAAACATATTTTTTTGAGAAATTCAAATATTATGTATAAAGGAAACAATACCTTTTTGACTATTTCAATGTATTCCTCTTCTTGAAACATTTTGAAAAATTCACACATAAATGTCTCCTTGAAGCTTGACTGAAAAGGGAAAATAGAAGTAAATCTTTATAGAAAGATGTCAGTAAACTAAAGTAATTTCAGCGTGATACTTACCAGCTTACTTTTGGATAAACTTCCCCAGCTTCCCAGTGTCTGAATTGCTTTTGATATAAGAGTTAATGTTCTAGATGTCTGTGCATCCTATAAGAGGCATTTAAAGAAACACATTCACTATTTTACAAGTGATAGTTCAACTCGGTTGTATACATGTTGTCCTTGACTAACAACCATTCAGTGATGTTTCAAGGTTACAATGGCACTAAAAAAAGTGACTTATGACCGCATTTTACACTTACAAAGGCTCAGCATCCCAGTCATATGGCCAAAATTCAGATGCTTGGCAATTAGCATGTATTTATGACAGTTTCAATGTCCCAGGATCATATGATCCTTTTGCAATTGTCTGAGAAAGTAAGACAAAGGGGGAGCCAGATTCACTTAGCAACCATGTTACTAGCTTAACTGCAGTGATTCACTTTATAACTGTGGCAAGAAAGGTTATAAAATGGGGTTATAAAAAGGTTATAAAAGCCCAAACTAAATGGGTCATCATATGACCAAACTGATTTTATGACATTTTAGTGATAGTCGTTAAAGTGAATCACTATGGTTGTTAAGCAAATGCTTTGGATGTTAAGTGAACCCATTGTCCGCAATGAATGATTTTTGCCAGAAACCTCAAGTAAATGCTGGCTTCCAGAAAAGGGGGAAAAAAGAATCGTAAACCACAGTCACATTACCAAAGGATGCTGCAAACACCCATAAACATGAGCTGGTTACCAAGCATCCAAAAATGTGATCATATGTGTGTTCCATTTGCGTGTTGGCTAAGTCAAGGACTATCTGTATAATAAAATAGGCGGATACTTGCACAGAAGTCAATACAGTTACATCCAAAGTAATTTTGTCTAAAATAAGAAGAAATATTTGTTCGTATGTTTTGGAAAGTTCCTCAATCTTTTGGAGAAGCTTTTCAGGTGAGAAGAAAGAACATAGAAAATAGCTTTTACCATGCTATTAATTAGTGCACAAAGAAAGCTATAGTTCTATAAATCTCTACAGATTTAAATTAATCCTTTAGTAATGACAACATAATACATTTCAATTTTACTTTAATGAAGGCGATCCAAGACTGAACAAGTGAAAATGAATTGATAGGTGGGGTCCCCAAAAAAAGAGTGAAGTGCAATATAGTGGTTAAATGTTGAAGTGGCACTGGCAAGGTCTAGGGCCACTCTGACTCATGGAAACTCACTAGGTGATTTTTGGCGATGCGCTATCTCTAAATCCAACCCATTGAGAATATGGTGATTGTAGGGGAAAAGTGAGAGAAAAGAATACTGTATGCAGTATCTTGAGCTGCTGAGTGAAAGGAGGAATAAAGTAAGTGGATATGAGAAGTAGGATGTAGCTGAGAGAACATTGGCCCAAAAATTTGGAAGAAAAATTGTGCAAATTCCACATGTACTATTTAGTGTTTTCTAAAGGAAAAAGGCATATTCAGTGCCAAAATAAGCAAGGAAAATTATCACAATTTGTACCAAATGCTTAACTTCTTGGTTCAGTTAATATACATAATATGTTGTAGAAATTATGCAACTAAAAGAATCATATACCAATAATTCAGGAAGAAGAAAAAAAGACATCTGCCTGTAATATTACTGACTTCATTCTGTCTGCATTGTATTTCCTGTGGAATCTTTCACAATAATTTTGTTTAGAATAATAAAATGACTTGTTTATGAACTGTACTGAGGACTATTCGTAAAGAGACATCATTAAAGGTTTTTGAGCAATACCATAAAAGTTAAATCAACTAAAAGGTTTTTTTTAAAAAAAAAAACAAATCCAAAAACAAATTATATAAACTATGACGGAATATGATTGGTGTGTGTGTGTCTTTGAGTTAATGTTGACACCTGGCAGCCACCTGATCCTTGCAGATCTCTTAGTAAGATTTGGATGTTTCCCATTGCCCTGTTCCTAGAACTATGAGAATGATTGGCTCAAAATTTCCCTGCTAGGTTCATGCCTAAATCAAAAGCTATAATTTCCTGGCTTCTAGCCTGGTGCCTGAATCACTACACCATATATGTTTTCAAATTTATTACAGTTATAAACCAGCCTGAATGTATTTTTATTTTTTCTGAAAATAGGAGATATACCCCCACCAAATATTATATTATTAGATTCCAACTAGTCAAACATTTAATTTGGCTTTAGTAATATACTAGTTTCTAATGTCAAGTACTTTCAACATATGAAAGTAACCCAGAATGCTTTACTGTTTAATAACTGATCAGGGAGGTTTTTTTTATAAAGATGTTACATGGTTTCCAGCAGTGATGAAATCCTCTGCGGGTTGCCACCAGTTCGCTGACTGCATATGCACAGTGCGCACCGGACGTGTGCTGCATGTGCAGTGCATGCCAATGTCAGGCATGTACTGTGCATGCATCTGGCGCATACTGCAGAGCGTATCAAATGTGTGCTTTGCACATAAAAAGGAATCATTTGAAGGTAAGGAGAACAGCGAGGGGGAGGAAACAGCTGTGCCACATGATTTAGATTCCCCAGGATTTCCTGCTTTCTAGCGAATATAAATCGTGCGGCACAGCTTATCGTCAGAAATACTGGTCTGGATGAACCATAGCTGCTTTTATCACTACTGGTTCACCTCAATCAGTATGAACCAGTAGCATTTCACCCCTTGTTTCCAGGCTCCTCCAGGTGCTTATGTTGCAAGCTTATCTTGGAATATATTCTCCTAAACTGTTTGAACATAACATTATCAAAACTTACTGGATGATGAGGTCGTAAATGGAAAGTATGAGGCGATACTACAGCTACAGCAAAGAAACGAAGGAACACAAAGCTGCTCACTGCAGAATACTGTACATGAGGGTCATCTGCAGAGAAAAACCATGAAATGTACAACTTAGCAGTAAATGGGTGAAATAAGATAGTGAAAAGCCTTAGTAGGGTGTCAGTAGAAAAAAATGATTACTATTCTGCAAAATAGAGAAATAGCAAGTAGTGTGAAATGAAAGTGAAGTTATGATGAAAGATGCATGGCCCTGTGTTATTGGGCATGTATCAGAATTGTTACAGTTTATTTGATGTCACCTGCTGGTCATAGTAAACTAAGGAATGTGCCCCTTCCTCTTCTCTGTCACAGGTGTAAATGAAATTGTAGATTTCCACTTCTGTATTTACTTAATAGCAGGATCTATTATTATGATCAATCTTAACAATGCAAAGGAAGATGCATTTTTAAATTTGGTAAGTTTCCATAAAACACAGTTAATACTAACAAAATATGTAGTGCAATCAGATTCCTGCCTGCTTCCTCTTACTTTAGAAATAAAGATAGAGATGAATTTAGGCACCTGAGGTTGGTGCATGCAATGAAATATATTTTCTATGACTATGTTCCTTTCTATAGGGAGGATCCTCAGTCTGCATATCCAGTGACAGAATATAGTAGTTGTAGTCCAAAGCCACTGCTGCCTATCCCTACAGTATTATTGTGGAGTATAAGTATGATTGTTTGCTGTTAACAGCAGTATATCAACAGAAGGCAGGCAGTGTCTACAACTGTTATATTAATAATTTGTATTTCCTTCATTTTATAAATGCTACTGTGTTTTCCTAAAAATAAGACCCTGTCTTTTGAACCCTGAAATAAGCAGTTGACCTTATTGCCATGCACTCAAAACCCCGATTGGGCTTATTATCAGGGGATACCTTATTTTGGGAGAACCAGTATAGAACTGATTTTTGGTAACATTTTCATGGACATAGACCCTTTATTCAAGTCATAGGTCATACTGTCATTTTAAGACATTGATACACTTACTAGGAAATCTTTCAGCAGCCAAGCGCCTCAGAGAACATAACACATCACACATTAAAGTTGGGCAACTTATACTTGATTGTACAATTGTACTGAAAACTTTGTCAACATAATAACGAAGATTTTCCTGTGCAGACAAATAATTTCAGAAAGTTAATATTTTTTATTTTAAGTGTTTACCAAGTTCATTTTATCAATGAGAAAAATCTCTTCAACAAAATCTGTAGGCATAATTACCATCCTAACATTTAGTGGCAGTTTTTTAAAGAATAAAATGCATACTAATAGTCTAAAAAGGCCCGCCATAATTTTTTTTATCTTTCTTTCCCACACACATCATTTATCAATGATGTCATTCTGTTTTTGGTGGTGACCGGGGTAAGGTTCTGTGATGCTGTCTGGGATTCTTCCTGCTTTGTGACCTTGAAAGAAGTTAAGACATTCTATGTTGTTGTCTGCCACCCGAATCTGAGAGATTGTCAACAACTTTTTGTAGAGAGGGAATTCATTGGATTCTTGCTCAGTATTATGGGATGCTCTTCTGAAAAGGCTGGCCCTGGAATCAGGGGTCTTGGTCAACTACTGTCTGGTTTCCAACATTTAATCATTGTTGTTGAGACAATGGTGGTGGACCAGTTTCATACAGCCCTAGATGAAACAATTATCTGGACCCTTTTCAGTTAGGATTCAGACCTGGACAAGGGAGAGAAAAGACATTGGTTCTCCTACTAGATGACATGGTTTGGGACTCTAAAAGAGGGATAGTGCATCTTTCCTGGTTGTCTCAGACCTTCTGTTGGCTTTGGTACTACCAACCATGGAATCTTATTGGGTTGATACTGGAGGTATTTTTTGCAGTAGTTCCACCCTTTCCTCAGTTGTAAGTTCCAGGCAGAAGTGGCAGGAGCTTGACCTGATAGCCTTTTGATATGTGAAGTGTCACAGGAGTTGTTCCTCTCTGCCTTGGTTTTTAACATTTACATGAAGACAATAATGAGGTCATCTAATGGCCCAGTTGTATAATCAATATGCTGATGACACTCTAAATTGCCATATTGAGCTATAGGGGAGATGCTGCTGATATTCTCTCTTGGTTTTTAAAGACTATTAAATATCTGAACTGGAGAAAACAGAGTGAAACTGAACCCAAGTAAGGTAAGAAATACTGTTTGTACAATAATCTTCTGTTGATACCAGTATAGGTAGGCATTACCCACATGAAGGCAGGTTTGCAATAGAGAAAAGGGCTTCTAGACCCATAGATCCTTCTAGAATATGGTTAGAGACTACTGCCCATCTGTAGCTGGTGTGCTAACTGCAACTTGACCTTGTGCAGAAAAACCTTGCATGATAATTCTCATTTTCATGTATATGGGTTATTGCAATGAATGTCACATAAGGCTGTCCTTGTAAACTAGTCGGAAACTGCATTGGTCCAAAATGTAATGGCCTGCATATACATCAGTTCTTGGTGATGGACCATAATGGTCCAATTTCATAGACTCTGCATTGCCTGATGACAGGTTTTAAGATACAATTTAAAGTACTGGTGTGGACTATAATTATAAGGTTTGATTTAAATTGTGTCAAGTATATATAAAATACTGTACTTTGTTCTACAGTTGTTTTTAATTATACCCAGTAATTACAGTGACGTTGACACAATGAAGCTGAAGACCAGAAATGCAGTAGGCAAAATCATAAGAGAAAGGAAAGGCGTTCAGATTCTTAGTATACTTTGTTACAAAAATTATTGTGGACTTTTAAATTCAAGAAAATGCTTGGTTATTATAAGTTCCATAAATATAAACTTTTTAAAAAAACACCACCACCACACAACATTTTAGCATACCTTGTGCATTTCCACATTATCTCCTTCTTTCAGTTTCAGGGGATCAATTTCACAAGATTTAGGATTCTCACATATCTGAAACAAGATTCAAATTTTCAGTGCAATTATATACCTGTCTACTTAGAAGTGAGTTCAGTGAGATTTGTTCTTAAGTTAAAGTAATGAAACTTTTATCAATTATAAAATGACAATACAATAACTATATTCACTCTTGGTTCAGATATTAAAAACAGGTTGCTAACATATAACAATGATTCTTCAAGGTACATATAATTTTTACAACATCCAGAAAAACCACTCCTTTACTTCAGTCTCTTGAAAATGTTGTAGACCAATTTGTGTGGAAAATTTTACCTATGCAGTAAATGCAAAGTTGACCATTTGAAGGACTACAGGAAAAAAAACACACCAGCTGCATCACCCATATGGGTAACTAGGAAACAATACACTTTCTTGTTAAAGTAATATCTGACTTGCAGCTAGTAATACTAGATTATATCTAGCAGGAAAAGTCAGAATGCAGTCACAAGAATACCAGCAATTTTTGCTGAATGAGCCTAAGCTATTCTGGGAAGATGAAGCTACACACACAATAAATGATGTTGTTATTTATCCCATACAATTGTACATAGCTGCTACAATGAAAAAGGTATTGTAACCCTTTTTGTGACAACCTGGAATCAGAGAAATGTGAGCCAGGAATACATGAATTGCCAATCTCCCCTTTTACTTCAATCTTCACATAAAATCAATACAGTGGGGAGTGAAATTATATCTCCTCCCTGCCAGTAATAAACATTGTATCTTTTCTATTTCCACTGTGATATGCACAGTGGAAATATAGTAATTTCCAAAAATGTTATATTTGTGTTTAATGCTATACCCTAGGATGTGTTTGTCATTTTTTAAATAGTTTGAAATCTAATTTCCACCACATCATGGAATTCTGACCACTGAAACAACAATAGCAAGGAAAAACATTATTTCTGTTTGCGTGCTGAAAATTTGATTTCAAATCTACATCTAGCCAAGCAGATGTATGCTACTGAAAAGGGAATATGATGGTTGACGTAAAAATATTGCACATTCAAATCTAATATGAGGTGCCTTTGGTAAACTGTTTGCACAATATAATAATATAAGGTGAACATATTAAACAAATGAATGAAACAATTTGCAATCTAATATTTTGCAAAGTGATGGGACTCTTATGTAGCATATTGGATTTGTCTTGCAGACTGGCATGATAAGAACTGGAATAGTTTATCCAGTCTCAAGAAAGCAATACAGACATTTTAGACCTGGCAAAAAGCTGAAAACAAATGATATCTGTAGTAGTAGCATTAAATTTTAAGGAGTAGGAATTTTTCTATTATTCCCAATATATAACATTTTAACATATACATTTATCATACCTCATCTAGAATTGGTTTTAAAGTAACTTTCAAGTAGTGCTTTCCCACTATTTTCATCGTCTCATCTACACATCGAGTAGTTAAAGAGTTTCCTCTGAAGATTGTATTTACTTCTCTGTAATAGAATTCAAATTAGAAATTCAAGACTATATGCATATACACATATCCACAAACATGCATGCAGATACAAGATGACCAAAGTTCTCTGCTGCAGTTTCTAGCTCATATAGTCTACAATAATGCAAAATGTTAAAGTATCTTTATTATGAATATATATCTGGATCTACATTATCAATAGATACCAATGTCTTCTAGGTTTCCTTACTAGTAGGTATAATCAATATTATACAAACATTTATTAAGATACAAAAGGCATAATTTAATTGACACCTCTTCACAAATACTCAATCAGAATAGGCACTGTCTTCAAAAATGCATGTAAGGATTTCAATTTCTTTCCGGATAAAGAATTTTTTTGATTTGATTTGATTTATTAGATTTCTATACCGCCCCTCTCCTTGCGGACTCAGGGCGGTGTACAGCCAAAAATCTAAAAACATAAATACATAAATACAATTATTAAAATAACATTAAACCAATTCTGTGGCTGACTAAAAATTTTAAAATTTCCTATCAAACCCCCAATATAAAATTACCCCAGGCCGGCAAGTCGAAAGAGGTATGTCTTCAGCTCCCGGCGAAATGTTGGTAAATCTGGGAGCCTTCGCAACGCAGGTGGAAGTTAATTCCAGAGGGATGGGCCTGCATGTATCTGTACATGCATATAAATGTATATAAATAAATGTATATAAATGTATCTGGTGATGCTACTTGGAGCATTTATGCAGGCATGGGGTTCTCTCTTTAAATTCCCTGCAGGGCTGTAGTAAATAAGTTAGCATATAAATATAAAAGCATTTTCACAAGGGGCTCCCACATTGAACTAAGCAATAATGAGCTTGTTTGTTTAGCTTAGCCTGGTGCATGAATACTGGCTTAAGTAAGTGTTGTAAATGTGGTTTGTTTTGGGATTTTAAATTAAACAGCCATTTAAGAACAGTTAGCGCAAAAGGAAGCAAGACAAGCTAGAAATTGGTCAAACAAGTCACGGTTAAAACATAGCGTGATTTGTACATGCAGCCTGCATGCAGGCTCTAATGCACGGGTGTCAAACTCACGGCCTGCGGGCCAGATGCGTCACACGCTGGCCACGCCAATACCCAGTTTAGCGAAGGGGGGGAATTGTGATACGTCATGTGACAATGGCGTGATGATGCAAGTTTGACACCCCTGCTCTAATGCAAGGGAAGGTCTTCCAGATTCTTACAAAAGGGATATGTTTAATTCAGCACGTGTCGGCTTAAAAGAAAAATCAGTCAAATAGACTGTGGTTACTGTTCTATTGCTAGAGAGAACCATAAGCATTTTCAGCAGGCGCTTCATTGGGCTGTGGAGTTATGGAGAGCAGGTGCACAGGTGCCTGAGAGGAACAGAAAGGGAAGGAGAAAGAGGGAGTTGGAAGGCTGCTGTCAGGGATCCTGAAGTATAAGGTGGCCATCCGTCCCGCTTTTTGTGGGACAGACCCGCTTTTTATACATTTGTCACGCATCAAGCGCCGTTTTCTAAATGTCCCGCCTTTTTTTTTGTTCCTGTTGACTGTGAAGGGGATGCACGGCCGCGAGGGGCACCCATCAGGAGCTCTGTTTGGTTTCTGGTTTAAAACTCCCCCCCTTTTTTTTTGTTCCTGTTCTCCCTCCTGCCCTCCCGCCCCCCGTTGACGGTGGCTGGCATTAGCCTGGGTGGTTGACAGGAGTTCTGTTTGATTTCTGGTTTAAAAGTCCCATTTTTTTTTGTTCCTGTTGGCACGCGGGGCGCCGAGCAGGAGGTCCGGTAGGCCTACATTTCGCTCCGTCGTTCTGGGGGG
>JANHFP010009774.1:8416-19137 GCA_032468135.1 Calamaria suluensis
GTGGGGTGTAAGGGGAGAGGGAAAAATTGATGTATTTTGTTAAGACTTTTCAATTAGAAAAAGAAAAAAGAAAAGCTTCCTTGGGAGATAATGGGCTCAACTTCGCTAGAAATACTTATCCAAGGGATGGAAATCATCTGTCTTGGATGCTGTAGCTGCAATCTGTGTTAGATGTCCTTTATAAATCAACAATACTACAATACCTATTACCTTGCTATGGTACTATCCAGAAGGCATATAACCAAGAGTGGACTTCAAAAAATTTAGGAAGGGCTTCTCTGGTTGCTGGGTAGGTGTGGCCATGGTGGGTGTGACCTAATCAGCCTCCTACACCAGGGTGGGGGGATTTTTGCCCTCCCCAGGCTCCGGAGGTTTTTCTTGTGCCTCCAGGAGGGCGAAAACAGCCTCCCCATGCTCCAGAGGCAGTTTTTCACTCTGCCCAAACCTCTGTGCATGCCCTGCACTTACCTGCATCCAAAATGGGCCACCTGGGGACTCCTGGGAGATGTGGGGTGGAGCGGGTAAGGTCAGCCAGGAGTGGGATTTGGAGGTTCACCAAACTGCACAGAATCTTAGCTAGAGATTCCCCCAAACCCTGTGAACCACCAGCAGGCCACCCCTGCATATAACACATAATACTGTGAGTAATTAGACATATAGGGTAAATTGGAATATTGTTTTGATAAATATTCATAGCTACAAAAATCCTGAGATATTTATATCACAGGTTTTCCTGGATTTGAAATACATTGGTTGCCATTTACCTTCTGTACCCCTTTGCTGTGCTTTTTAACCTTCACCTAGTTGCTTGAAGCAGTTACTTCTAAAACTATATAGCACAATGGAGCAATTTAAGACTGCTATATTCACAGTGGACTTATAAAACAGATTATTGTCATTAATGGTAAAAACCTGAGTTCCAAAAGTAAAGAAAGACATTTCATGGAAGATACTTTTAAGGATAATTATCAAGGCAACAGAAAAGGACAGCCAAAGCTATATTCCTTGAAAGCTTTGCAAACGACTACCTTTAAAAGGGAGTGGTGGTTAATTAATAGGTCTAGGAAAATGGGGCATAACAGAAAAATATGAGATTGATCTTTGCTTTAAATATATTAACATGTATTTCAAAACATTCATATGAAAAAGTTACATTGTTTTGTAATTCAAGTCAAATTATCACAATCTATTGATTTAGCCATTCCAATTAAAAACAACAATTTATTTTAAGACTGGATGAGAGATTGTTTAAAAAAGTCACAATGGCAACCACAACCTTGCATTCAAAGCCCTTCCCTTTTATTATGTGAAAATTCCCATGACAGTGGTTTAAAATTTGCCTCCCCACATCACACTGCTGTATTTTGGAGCAAACAGCAATATGCAAAACACATAAATATATCCACTCTTCAATATGTAATTGGCTATAATTTTTTACATGTTTCTAAAATACATTTTTCAAATTCTCATTTCAACTGCATCTCAAATAAGTTACTCAAAATAAACTATGTAACGTTACGTAGGAAGCCATGTATATCAGTGGTGGAATTGAATTTTTTTTACTACTGGTTCTGTGGGCGTGGCTTGGTTGGTGTGGTGTGGCTTGGTGGATGTGGCTTGGTGGGCATGGGATAGGAAGGATACTGTAAAATCACCATTTGCTCCCCATTCCAGAGGAAGGTTACTGAAAAATACCCATTTCCTCCTGATCAGCTGGGACTTGGGAGGCAGAGAATAGATGGGCAGGGCTGGTCAAAGATGGTATTTACTGGTTCTCCAAACTACTCAAAATTTCCGCTACTGGTTCTCCAGAACTGGTCAGAACCTGCTGAATACCAATTCTGACATACATGCCCTTGAAGAAAATATTCAGAAGCCATTCAAAAACCAAAAAATATACCAACTTTCCATGATCCCAAGGAAAAGACATAGTATTAGAAAAGGGTTCAGGCTAGATATTGGTGTATAAGAAGGACAGGAGCAAAAAAACACAGAATGATGTTGCAGTATTCGTACTACAATTCTACTAATAGTGTCTAGCTCAATAGAACTTGGTTCTGGTCTTCCAGTGGAGTCTGTTTCATGGTCTAGGCAGCCTTGAAGGGCTGGCATGATCAAAATGAAAGAGAAACTGATGTATATTAATGCGCACACACAAAAAAAATATTTTTGCAAATAAATATTGTACAATTTTGTAACCATAGGTGTTCTGTTGTTGTTTTCAAATGCAGCTTAACTAAAATACCACCAAGGGAAAACGTGTTAATTTTCATGTACTTGAAAAGGGGCCCCAATGCATTTGATTCAGAGTTTGAAAAAGTCAGATGCAGAAAAATAACTGTTTATTTTAAAAGAGAAATACCTTTGTTGACTTCTCCTGCCTTTCCTGACTGAAATAACTCTTAACTACCATTTCATTTGAAAGAACAAATTACCATGTTTTATGATTTACCTAGAATCAACTTGGCAAAATGCCCTTGTTGAAAACATTGTCTGTTCTGTCTCTTTCTGTCTCTTCCTATTTCATATGCCAATCAAGTCCACCTTACCCACACATTCACAATTCATTTTCCTTTTCTGCCTCTTATGGGAAAATAAAGTAAAGATGGTAATTTGACTGGCAGGTGAAATATAAACAAAGGATAGACTCACTGAACAAGGAAGCATCAACTAAAACATGTTGTGGGCTGCTATCTAGCAACTATAAATGTTTTTAAAATCAGGCTACATTTTTAAAGAAATCTCATATAATGGAAAAGTAGAAAGGACTTTCAGGTTTCAGCATCATTTAGAAAGACTTACTAAATGGATGTCTTTATTATAATCTTCCCACAGTGGCTTTTTATATGAAAGTATCAGGAATAAATCTGTGAATATCTTAGTGCTTGCCAGCACATCATGCATGACATTGTATGATGATGCCCCCAACTGTTGAGAACATGAACATATAAGTTCATCTTCAACTGGCCTGTACTTCACCATGAAGGCAGTCCCACCCAGAGTTTCTTGTTCCAGTAATAGTATTTTGAAATGACTTCCAATACAAACAATGCCATCCAGCCCATCTGAGCATAAAGTTAAGAGAAGATGAAGTTTGAAACAGAATTATACAACTTTGTGAGCATCTGGTGAACTTTCAGAGAATGCAGCCTACAGCATTTCCCCAACTGAATTTTGGAATGACTCAGACTAGGTATTGAATGTCCTCACTAAAATATTCTGTAGGATTTTCCTGATCGCGCCAGAAACAACCACTATTACAGTGTTCCTCAACCTTGACCACTTTAATGTATGTGAACATCAACTCCCAGAATTCTGGCTGTGGAATTCTGGAGTTGACAACCACATACCTTAAAGTAGCCAATCTCTTTTTCTCAATGATTCAGAATTCCCGATTCTGACTTCCTGCCTTAAATTCTTGGTTTCCACTTAAAGAATTTTGAAATTGCATTTTGGTGAACTACAATACATTGTAATAAAATTAGTATAATATTAATCATTTTGTAAGAATTATATACTCATTAACTAATCACTACAACTATGATTTCCAGCCATTTTTCCTTCAACAGCTGGTATTCATCATGCCATGAATGTAGACATGTATGCATGTAAGTCCTTGACTTACAACAGTTCATTTAGTGACCTTTCAAAACTACAACGGCAATGAAAAAGTGAGTTATGGCCATGTTTCACACTTATGACCATTGCAGCAACCCCATGATCACAAGATTTATATTCAAATGCTTGACAACTGGTTGATATTTATGGCCGTTGCAGTGACCTGAGAAGCAAAGTCAATGGGAAAGTCAGATTCACTTAACAACGGTGTTACTAATTTAGCAACTACAGTGATTCACTTCACAAATGTGGCAGGTAAAGTTGTAAAATGGGGCAAAACTCATAACAAATTTCTCACTGTAAATCATTCCATAATGTAAATTTTGGGGTCAATTGTGGTCTTAAGTCGAGGACTGCCTGTAATAGGAGATCTTAGAAATGAGTCTCATGGCTCCGAAGAAAGTAGAAGCCTTATATGCATTAAATACACACAGCTAGACATATACAAATATACTTCTTAATCACTTTTTTAACAGCACTCTAGAGAAAAAAGACGATGGCAACTCCTTTTATTTTCCCAAGAGTGATTTTCCTTTCTCCAGTGAAGAAAATCTCTTCACTTATCTGCAGACAAATCAGCACACTAGACATAGTTGGGTGATCTTTGTACACATACCTGGCTTTTCTCTTACAGAAGCTATTAGCAGGTTCAGAAGGGAAAGATTATGCTTTAACATCTCAGGAAAAGAGATGCTCTTAAAGTGGGAATCAATCTATCTGCTTTCTTCTTATGGAAAAAGTGGGATCACAAAAGATCAGATATGTAAGGACAAATATGTGAACACATTTTGATCTCTCACTTTGTCACTTCCCACCCAATTGGGGAGCAGGGAAAAATGAAAATTGTCTCATAAATACAGTAAATCACCTTTGTACAGTAGCTTCATTTTAGTTTTGAGCAGCACACATTCCATTTATAAAATCCTGTGCAGACTTGTGCAGTTTTACTCAGAAAAAAATTCAATATATATGTAGCATAGAATAGGACCAATGTAAAGACAACTGAATACTTAGAGGAAGGAGGAGATAAAATATTACACATTTATTTTAAACCAAACGCCTGTCATCAGCTCTTAACTACACGTTTTTTGCAACATACCTTAAAACTGGGACGTCTGTCATACACACATGCTCTCATTGTGAACTTCTAAACATCTTGGCAATGTGGAAGGACCACAGATGTTTAAAGGTATTAGACCACTTCAGGGAAAGTTCATGAAACAGTGTTATGTCAACTTCACAGCTGCTACTCCCTGGAATTCAGTGATGAATTTGGCACAAACCTCATTTTTACTATAGAGTTTTGGATGAATTTTGAGACGGAGAGCAGGAGAGCATCCATGGATTCCAATAAGCTCTGGGTAAATCTCATCGTAAGCCTAAAAGTGGCTTATTATCAAATCAGCTGTGTCAAATTAATGCAAATGTTTATAAAGTGGCACAGATGTAGAATAAATAAATCTTGAAATAGCACATTTGTACAAAAAAGATTCTGTACAGATGTTGTCCCTAATATGGGTCTGAGCCTGGTGCCAAAGTAAATGACTGACGCCAGACACAAGGTAATTCTGATTGCTTTTTATTGGATTAAGAACAAAGGATTAAGAAAGGTTTATATGTTTTCATTAAAAGAAAATGCAGGACAAAGCGAGATAATATCATCTAATAAACATTTTAGTAATAATTCTACAATTTGTTCTATTGGTCTCTAGCTGTCCCTATTCCTAAGCCTTGGATAATGAATGCCTCAGGAGTTATCTAATACACATTTTATTGGCTGTAAGCTTTAAGTATTCCTAATTGTTAGTTAAGATCTGCAAATTGTCTAACTCTTGTTACTTTTATCAGCTTTCTAACTACCCAGAATTGTTACAAGATTTACACATGCACATTTCCTGCAGATAAGCATGTTTTATTCTTGCCAGACAAACTCTGCAATTACAGGCTTCCTGTTTTATTTTCAAGTGTGTATTATGACCTGATTTATTTTAGCATACTTCCCATCACAGATGCTGCTAAGAATAGAAGCTTTGGAAATTTATTTGATTAAATAAGCATGTTTACTGTATATCAGCGTCATGATTGTATATATGTAATTTTATACAATAATTTTTTTTATGCATGATTGTATAAAAAAATTAGATATACTGATCTGTTGGAATAAATTATTTTAAAGTAATTTTTAACTGCAGATCACAAGTCCAAATACTTGTGCACAATACAAAGTGTGCACAAAATAGAAAATGTTATTTATTTCAAACAGAAAAAGCAATGGGTTCTAGGTGCCTTCCTGAATCATTAGTAGATATACTGAAAGTTAGTAAAGGAAGAGAAAAAAAACCAAGAATATGTTGGTTCTTTCCAGTTTTAGCTGAATCAAAATTTGTGTGATCTTATAAGGGTTTTATGAGGTCCTTGCAGCTTGCAAGATAAGAAATCCAGCATCTTACTTGCCTCCCAATCTTCCTAGCATCCTTTTCCCTCCTCTCTTTACAACTTCCCCTAATTGCCAATGTCTTTGCCTAAACACCCTGAACCACTTCTTGGTAGAACAACTGTATTTCAGGCACTACGCAGAATACAACTGTTCTAAAGATATTTTGATGGTCAAAAGAGAAAATATAAAACTCAGAATTCTTGCAAAACATTTATATTCGTAAAGATGATACGATTTATAGGTTTATCATGTTTTTTTCTCATTTTTGTCATGGTTTGAAGTTCTATTCTTTTTATTATCAACTTAATATTCAACAATCTATGTTATTCAATACAGCATGGTTAATCAATGGCAGCTTAGCTTGATGTGTGAATAAACATCAATGATAGCAAGATTTGCAAATACTTAGAGCACATAAACTTTATTTTGTATATTCTCAAATGTGTTGCCCATGTTTTTAAATTTGAAAAAAAGAATATTGCCAGCAAAAGACAAAACAAATATTATTTTCTCTCTAAGAATGTGTGAACAGAATCCTTTTGGAATCAAGCGATACAACAGTACATTAATCAGAGTATGGTTAAGAACTGGAAAATTACAGGAAGAAAAATGCATTCATTTTGACTTGAATAGATTAATTTACTTAAGTAACTAAGTCTATTTAAGACTGATAGTGAATACTGAACTTGGCAAATTTTACACCTTTTGTTTTCAGCTCCTTCCAAAAACAATAAAAATGCAATTGCAAAAATTAAAATGTTGAGAAAGTAGGTTAATACTTTTTGGATTCACACCTGACTAAATTCCTAGGAGAAAATTGTTTAACAGTCATTGGACACTATCCACAAAAATCTATCATTTGAAATGTATTACTGAAATGAACACAAATTATATAACAGCAGAGAGGAATTAATTAACCCAGTATTCCAGAAGAATTGATAGGAAAGGAAGCAAACTAGAATAGCAATAATAGCAAATGGCAAAAAATAGCTTGCAATCCAGTCAAAGCAAAACATCTTCAAAGAAAAAACAAGAAAATGCAGTTGCCTCCTGAAAAAAAAAGCATCCTTGGGACAACCATGACCTGGATGATTGAGAATCTCTACATAGTACCTGTAGTGTTGAATCTGTGCATACATAATTTTGCTGTAGTAATCATATTTGACATTATCTTCCATGGGGCTTTTTTCTAACTGTTTATCTATTAGTCCTAAAAGGAAGAATTCTAAGTCCAGCACATAACACTCTAATAAAATTTCAGCAAGGCACATAGTGCTAGCCAGTTCACTTCCAACACTTCAAAGTCACTTTTCTCACACGTGCAGAGATAAGTGGGCAGTTTCCAAAGCAGCTAAGTGAGCCTGGAAAATAGTGCAGACACTTTATTGATTTGAAAAGAGGTACTTTTTATGTACTCCCACATATTCCACCACTCGTTCTTCAAAAGATTTATACATACACCCTTAAGTAGAGATACAGTATGTCGGTAGGATTGAGAGTGGGTTATGCTGTGAGATTGAGAGAGATGATAAAGTAAACCTGCAGATCACTGGAAAGTTAACTTTTACATTAGTGGTTCTCATTGCTTCAATAATAAACCTCCAAATTACAATAATCTAGGGTTTAAGTGGTTTTCCCTAGCCATAATCTTTTTCTTAAGAACATGTTAGAACTGCAAAACAAAAACAAAATAGAATTGTGTACCTGTAGCAACAGAAGGGAGTATTCTGCAAACTCGGAGTTTTCCCAGAAAGTGACTTGACTAAGAGACCCTACAGTCCCATGGGTAAGCACACCCTACAATTCTATGGTATAGATCAACTGTCTTAGAAAGTTATAACTTTAGTCTGGCAAGATTCTGTAAGGAGTAAGCAAATAAAGTATTGGACTCAGTTGGATTTCACAATCTTGTCTCTAGTGCTCTTAGATTCGATTCAGCCATTCCCAGGGTATTTTAATTTCCCATCAATATGTCTGTTCCAGTATGCCAGAATAATGCTCATGTTCTCTTTACTGTGGTTAGTCTCCTTCCAGAAAACGTTTTTCCTAAATTTTAGTTTAGTTTCTGTAATCTTGTGATCATATCAAGTCTGTTGAGAGTGTGCTGCTACATATGAAAGACAAAATCCATTTTAGTTATCAAAGGACCAAGACTGAGAATGAATGTACCATAATAAAAAGACACTGTGCATGTATTTTATTGTGTATTATAGCTGTGTGTTTTATGGTTTACAAAACCATATTCCTCCTACCTCCAACACTTTTACAACTTCTGAAACATGATTAATAGCTGTCTCTCTAATACAGTTTTATGAAGACTTCATGATTGCTCTCTCTTTTATATTGCTTTGCCAAGGGGTACAAAACAACTTGCCTTCAAGATAAGCTCAAATCTGCCTACTTTTGACCAGCTAACTCAAATAGGATTAGCATCTTCGTAGGGCAAATTCACTCAAATGTTTAAGAATGAACCAAGACATTCTAAAGACATCAGATGTTAATGGGAAGGAGGCATGCTTCAAATTAAAATGTGCTATTTATATATACATTCATAAATATCAACTTTTGATAAGAAATATTTTAAAAGCAATTTTTATCTGACTTATTTTCATCTGTACCCAGCTATTGGCTAAAATTACAGATGTTTTTATCACAAGACAATCTCCAACAGTGGAACATAATTAGAAAAGGTTGTTACTCTTTCCAGCTCATTTGGCCAGTGTTACTGGGATCTCAAACTAAGGCATACAACTGTGACTATTGAATGGCAACTTCCAACAACGGTACAGTTTTCCTCCAAGACTAGCTTCTCTTACCAAACTGTGAAAGCTTCTTTCTCTTAGCATTAATGCTATGCTGTGTCTGCCAAAACATGCTTACTTCACAAATCAAAAACCTCTACAGCCTTTGAAATTCAAAATCGCACAGAACATCTTGGGAGCTGAGCTACTAATACTGAATTAAGTATGCCAGTATTATTAAAGTAGGGAAAGAAAAAAATAAGAGCATCTTGCATTTCAGAGTAAAGTAGACAGGCCCTCAATATATCACACTTATTTTGTATGAACGTATACAGAGAAATCTTGCATACAAAATTCAAAAATCTCATAATCCCTGTTTACAAAACACCCGGTGAAATTAAGCCAGGCTTAACTAAGCAGTGCATGTGAATATTAATAAATCTATATCCCAAACCCTGTCTATTTCTTTTTTTAAAAAAAGGTTGAATGAAAATAGTTTTCAAAGTAATTTATATTTATACCGAACTTTTTGAATGTGGAAATTATCAGAACACTGCACATTGTAATAAAGCAAGGCTAAACCTCATTTTAAAAACAAAGTATCAAAATGTATTTAAATTACTAGGAGAATATTCAACCTCAAAACAACATATGTGTGTGTACCAAGCAGCTTTATACTGAACAAAATCTTTGGTATTTTAAATTATCCACATAAATTCTCCAGGCATTCAAAAAGATTTGAATTCACTCAAACCTTGCTGGTGAAAATATTTTTTACATGCAAAATATATGTTTGGTCACAAATTCAGAGTACCCAATTTTCATCAGTCCAGGGATGGTCTTTAACCTTTAGTGGAACGTCAACCTCTCAAGATAATGGGTACAAGATAAACATGTATTTTGAGTTAATTCAATTTTAAGGGAATATGCACATTTCCTCTGTATTTAACATTTTTTTCTTCTTAGTTATATTAAACATTAGTTTAATGTCAGATCAAAAAAAGGATCTGACAGGTTTGGCATAGGATAGGATTAACAGGTGTCCTGCAAAAAGACAACTTGTTCTTCTTTTTGTCCTCAGGTCCTTAATCCAACAGGCATTAAAATAAAACAGTGAATGTCCTTCTTCCCCATTCTGAACTATTTTCACAACAGCAGTTTATACTGGTTAGGGAATTCTGATAGTTAAAGTCCAAACTTTTTAAAGTTGCTGAGGTTGAAAAAAATTGCTCTAACATTTGTTCTTTAACTGTTCCTTTGTCTTCTGGTTTATCTTCAGAATAATTTTATAATAGTTTTACAATGCTTTCATCCTTAGAAGGGGGACCATATTAGTCTACAGTAGTCAAAAAGCAGGAAATATATTATAGTACTTTTTAAACTAACATTTTATTCTAAGGCATGAGATTTTTTGTAATATGTTTCATTAGTCTTAAAGGTGCTAACAGACTCTTCTTTTAGGATGTAAGACTATAATTTCCTAAAAAGAAGCAACACTTTCCTATATCCAAACCTATGAATCCAACTACTTAAAGGGAAATCTTCCTCAATAATAACCAAAGATCAGTTGGAACAAATAATCTACTGAAATAAAAAGAAACTTGTCGAATATCATTGGTATCTCTTAACTCATTATGGAAATCTAGTCCAATATGATTGAATCAATGAATCATGATTAAACAAGGTTATGGTTTAGTATAGATTATAATTCCATTACTGCTGTCAATACTGTTGAGACTGATAAACTCTCATTTCCCATATACAAGTGATACAGTATAATATAATATATATTAAATAAATAAATACAATAATTTTATATATTGCAGAAATATGCAAACCTTTACACGGGAGGATGGATAGATAGATAGATAGATAGATAGATAGATAGATAGATAGATAGATAGATAGATAGATAGATAGATAGA
>JANHFP010009779.1:19460-43405 GCA_032468135.1 Calamaria suluensis
TGGCCGTACCAAGGCATTATAAAGTGATATTAACACTTCACGTGATCTTGATTCTATCCCTCTGTTTATGCAGCCTAGGACTGTGTGGCTTTTTGCTAGCTGCTGCACACTGCTGACTCATATCTAAACAGTTGTCCACTAGGACTCCAGGATGAATCCCTCTCACAGTTACTACTGCTGAGCAAGGTACCACATAAACTGTGCATTTTGTTTTCCTTGCCTAAATGTAGAACCTTACTTTTTTCACCATTGAATTTCATTTTGCTAGATAGTGCCCACTAGTTGTGCTCTTTCCTAGAAAAGACATTCACTCATGCCCTAATCACTTCAAGTGCCGACTAATGGAATGTGCTGTGTGTGAATCTGCCCTTTAAGACCACTCATAAGCCTCAACAGATCCAGAATACAGCAGCACCGGCAGAAATGAGCATGCTTCATATGATCACATGGAAATCTTACTACTTTGTAAGCTGCACCATATGCTTGTGAGTATACTTCAAGGTGCTGATGGTGACCTGTAAAAGCCCTGCATTAGTGTAAACCCTAACTATTTGAAAAATTACTCCCAAGGTGTCTGAGCCAAAAGGATTGATATGTTCCAAATCACTTCATTGCTTTAAATCACCATTGGGAAGTGGCCAAAGCACATATTAGTCTCGATGGTTAGCTAAGGTTTGCAGACATGTTTAAAAAAACCCTGTTTTTCTAATAGAGCAGGGACAAAGTAAAATAATTGATGATTGCTTTGGAAGTTGAGAGACAAATAGAATATTAGAGCTCCAAGTAGGTCAGTTGATAGATATGTGCTCCAAAGCAGTGGCTAGCTTCAAAAGCACCATGGACTTGAAAATAGCAGATACCTGCTATTTCAATCAGCTAATCAATTCAACACCAATTTAATATAAGGAAGCACTGTGTTGGTCAAGAAGTTAAGAGAACAGGGAGAAAGTGGCTTTGTTAATCTCTTGTGAGTTAGCTATGTGGATAGAAATAAAGAAAAGACAGGGAAGGGATTAAAAATTATGTGGAGGGCCTCTGGAGATCATTGAGGAAAGCCACAGTATACAAGGCCAATAATAACTAAAAAGAGTTAAGACATTTTTTTAAAAAAATATTATTATATCTCAGTTCTTAGTTGTACCATGATTTTTCCCAGTTACTATTCATTTATAAAAGGCTTTTCCAGAAAACATGATTGATTGCATGTGTATTTCTATAAAGTCTTTCATAAGGTTTTTTGGCTTCTTTGCACCTTTTCTTTCAGTAATAAAAAAAACCAAAGAAGTTATAAAAGAGCTGATGGAACTAGTAATACAGATAGCAACCCCTGGAGATACACCTGAACCTATAGACATATTTTACAGAACTAAACAGTAACACAAATCTTATGAAATATATCTGACATAAATACTATTACTACTGGAAGACCATTGCCTGCCTGATTATTACAAATACCATTCTTTCACTACATAATCAAGATAAGATAATAGGATGAGAACAATCCCCCAGGAACACTGTTAGTGTCACTGTCTTCCTGGTGAGCATTCCCAAAAACTGAAACACTCAAGAGTTGTTTACTTTGCCAGCTTTTCTTGTACACAGTGAGAGCAGAAAATGTGACATGTGTCTTTGTGCTTTCATCCACAGCAGTAGTTCACATAATCAGTATCTAAGCAGCTTGATTCATCAACACAAGTGTTTTATTTTTTGACAACATAAAAAAAAAACAATGAAAAATATGCCTGAGTAATTGTAATCCCAACTCAGGAATGATAAATACTTAGTTTTTGTGGCTTTTATAAAATGTTGAGAAATATTTGAGCTTAAATATTAAATAAACTGCAAAGATAAACTAGTAAATACCAGCAGTGATATACTTCATGATATACAGTAGGCTATGTCATCTAAAAGATACTCTCTCCCTCTCTCTTTCTCTCTCTCTCTTTATGCATACAATTTTTAATACATACAAATGTTATTGCTCTTAATCTTTTACCTTCAACAGTTTCTATTGCATCTAACCACCAGTTTGGTGTACTAGGTAAGTGTTCCTGGACTAGAGGCTGTGAGTTCTCCCTTAGATATGAAAGCCAGCTGAATGTCTTTCAGCCAATCACAGTGTTTCTAGGCCAAAAATGGGAGGTAAAAGCATTAGGTACACTGCTTGGAGTTACACAAACTAAATATGACATAAACCTAATAATAAAATTAAAGATCTAAGTTATGAAGCACAAGTTGATGGAAAGTTAGATCCTCCATTATCAGTAGAAATGACTCTCAAGTTGCCATCACAACTTTTATAACAGTAGGCTGATGTAATTCGATTTTAAACAATGTTCCTAGGAACTACTATATTAGTATTATATTAGTAATATAATACTGTATTTAGCAATTCCTAATAGCTAAATTAGGAATGTAGCTTTGTGCATTACCTTCATATAGAAGGTATGCACTATTTAATTACAATAATAAATACACAAATAACACAGCAGTGTGGCTTCCTGAGAGCAAAATGCTTATTCACCTCTTGTTTTTAAAAATAATGCCTGCAGTCCACCAAAATTTTAAATTTGCAAATCACAATTCATATACAGCCTGACACCAATTCTAATTGGTGTTACATTATTTCCATCTGGTTCAGTCATGAATAAAAGTCCATTACATCCAATCTTGCACTTGCAACAATTCTAGAAAAAAAAGCAGCAAACAGATGGCCCACCTGAAACTGGACTTGCTCAACCTCACTTTTTTTTGTTTGTTTGTTTGTTTGTTTGTCAAAATTATAAAGCTGCCTATCTCCCGAAAGGAATATCTGTGATCTATCCTTGTTGCACTAAAAATTAATTGAGACATAAAGAACCTTCAACTCTTAGCAGCTGTAGAAAGGCTTCAATCAAGTGACATTACATTACATCTAACCAATCCATCTGGTCCTGTCAACTATGGACTGTCATCTGGCCAGGAAGAGCCTTTTCTGCCACGGCAACAACCATGTGGAACATCAACTTCCACGAGATTGGCACAGACTCTGGTGGTATTTCAGAAGGTTGTGAAGAGATCGTTTGGCCACTGGGCCCGGGAACATGGCACTATTTATTTATCAAATTTATCAAATTTCTATACCGCCCCTCTCCATGCGGACTCGGGGCGGTGAGTACACTATAGTGGAGTACCTGTAGTGATTTTTTCGCTGAATGGGAATACGTTGGCTGTGGTTTTTATGTACTTTATAAAGATTTTCATATGCTCTTGTATTGTTTTTTCTTGTTCTTAAATTGCTGTACAGTATTATTTTTTATTTTTAAAAATTTGTTTTAATTGTATGTGAGCCATCCAGTCATTTATGAGAAGGGTGGCTACATAAATTCAAATACAAAATTATAAAAAATAACAAAGATTTTAACAAACATATTTTTAAAAAAATATGTCATAGACTATATCCTTGCCAAATGAGGAAAAGATAGAAGAAAGTCTACTTTATCAATGCCTTGAAAGGATTCAAACATTGGCTTGTTCTACTTGAAGATATCTAAGTCATTTCTTATTTATAGATTGGGAAGATTTTATTTTCAGGTGCCATCATTTATTGATTATTCAATGACTGGGAGCCCCAAAAGCTAAAAGCAGCTTTAGATTTTGTGAATCTCTGAGAGGGAATCATTACATCATTTCTAATTTTTAATTTCCTGTTTGTGTGTATTTAAAATACTTACTAAAAGAAGTGAGGTCACTTTGTATCTCGGGTTCTTATTATTCTACTCACCAATCAGATGAGAGCTTGAAAAATACATCCTGAGCATCAGACATCAGCTGCTTCAGAATGTTTTTCCTTGCTAATATAAAATGGTGCTTCCAGCTAAATCTGTTGACATCTAAAGTCAGACAATATGTTCCCATGCAAGCAAGGGAATGAAGACAAAGAGATGCCCTTTTGATATTTCTCCATCCCAAGCAGCAAACACAAATTGTAACAGTCTGACCCATATGTCAAAGAATAAAAAGGAAGGAGTCATGAGTACAGCTGTCTGTGTCACTCTGAGTTTTGCTAGACAGAAGCATTAAGAATATTTATGGGCACTGGGAGCAGAGTCGGCAGTAATGCAATTGCCACTCATTTAATTGATAAAATAGGAATGAAAAATGCTTGCCTAGACATGACTGCCTAAGCCCTATACTGATTTACTCCATTTGTATCAATACAGGAAGTCAAAGAGGCAAATTGGATTTATGGTCAAATGAAAGATAAACCAATTACCTTCAGAAAATTTCCAGCTGCATAGCTAGTACCTCAACCACTCTCTCTGTTCGTGGATGCATGGTTTCACAATCGTACATCATTTTTCCTTGTGCCATTTTGAAGGCAGGAGATTTTCAAGCAAGGTATTGTGTACATTTTCTCTTAAGGTATTTTGTTCTTCGGGCGCTGCTCAGGCTTTTATAAAACTGGGTCCTTTTTTCCTGGATGAGTAATTATATTCACTCTATTGTTGTCCTTTGCCCATTACACCAAACTGGCTCTTTACTTTGCTTTTGTCTGTCATCTTCATCTTTTATATCAATAGATATATTATAATCTATATATTTTTAGACTTATAAGCTGACCCCATCATTTGGAAAGGCCTATAAATTAAATACATAAAAAACTCTTGTTGAAGAAATTATTCAGAACAACAAAAATCTGAATAGCACTATATAGTAGTCCTTTTTGTTGGTCATGGATAGGCGGACATTTGGAATGCATTTTAGAGACCTCTGATAAAAGGTGATAATTGGTTGAACTGAATTAATTGCTTTTCCTTAGGAAAGATGTTTTTCTCACCACAGCAATTCAATATGTTCCTAAATCAAAGGATCCATTTATCATGAAATGGAATTAGCAGCAGAAAAAGAAATGCAATGCTGCTAACAAAGAATCAGTATCTCTTTAGAAAACAAGACAGAAAATAATTATTATTATTGTTAACTGTACCCAACTTTAAGTGAAATAAAAATCCAAAGGAAGGTGGTTATTGGGCATTTGTTGAATGTCACAGAACATCTGTATTTTGAGTGCACATTCAACTGGATAATAGCTCAATTGATTTGGATTCAAGCAAAGAACAATCCCACCCTCACACACACATATCTAATCCTGGATTAAAATAACCAAATTTAGCAAGATCTATAAATGCCTGTTAGGTTTGGAACTGACCAGGTTAAGCAATCAATAAGACTTCTATAATTTCCTTTTCTAGAGAAAGGTCTTTGATAAAGACCTTTAAAGATAACTTTAAAGACCTTTAAGATAACTTTTTAATGTACAAATTGATTACTGACAGAGCTCTATATTTATTTATTTTATTTATTTTATTTTTTCGACTTATATACCGCCCCATCTCCTAGGACTCAGGATGTATATCCAAATACATTGTCCCCATAATAAATAAGTAATGGAATAACCAGGATGCTAAATGCTTCAGATAGCAAAATTCAGTTGTTGCTTTCTGGCTTCAGTCTGCCTCAAAACTATTTCATCTCATTTTATTTACTTTTCATTTGTTTAGCTCTAGCTGTTTCCCCCCTCCTAGCTATGGGGACAGAGGGAATAATGATGCTTTCTCTCTGCCATTACTGTGATTTTTAAAGCATCTTAGTTTCCAAATCTCAACATTTTGAAAGAATATCCTTGCCCAAATGGGTGTTCTACCTGTTTACCTGTTGTTATATGTTTGATCTGTTTATTTTATTTATTGATTAGCCCTTGGGCCATCTCAAAATGCAAAGTTCCAGAAACCAATCACTACAAACGTTTGGTAAAACAATCCAAATAAAATTGGAATAATGCACGATTTAAAATTAAATTTGAATAGATTATGATCTAAGATGAAATTGGAATAAAATACAATCATTTAAGATACAAACCAAATGTGATTAAAATTATATTATAATATCGCCCCGGGATCTGCCCAATCAGTCCCAAACCATCGTAGTTCCCAAATCTCAACATTTTTAAAGAATATCCTTGCCCAAATGGGTGTTCTACCTGTTTACCTGTTGTTTTCATCCTCCATCATTTCAATTTTCAAATCATAAATCAAGGCACTAAAAGATAAAAGTGATGGGAGTGAAGCCAGAGTCTTGTTCACTCTATGAATACTTAGATCAGAGGTCTTCAAATTTGGCAGCTTTAAGACACTATGGACCTCAACTTCCAGAATTTTGAGAGTTGAAGTCCACAAGTCTTAAAGCTGACAAGTTTGAAAAACTCTGACTTAGATGGTAACTGTTCATGACGAACTTCCTGCCATTTGGGACTCATGCCACTGTTGAGGCTTTGTTGTTGAACCTTAGCTAAAAAGATTCTTCAGAGATTGCACACAAAATATTTAGATTAGAAATAAAAACTTCAGTGAAGAAGGGCTTTTAAAAATCATATTGATGGGATTTTGTCTTCTCCTTTCAGCGAACTAGATCAGTAATTAAGAAAATTCCAGATGCTACAGTTTCAGACTACTAAAGCTGGAGCCAGAAACTGCTTCTAATTGTCCTCCAGTGTCCAGGAGGGCTATGCACAGGTAATTTTAAGATGCACACTTCCATATTTTGCTCTTTAAGATGCACATAGTCAGACACTGTTCTTAGCAATATTGTTTAATAGTTTATGTGTTTTTCTCTAAATGACTATTAAGACTCCGCAGGTTTCAAAAATGATTACAAGAAGCATTTTAAATGTTCTGCAAGCACAAGCATGAACCCTTCTGCTAGTTATTAAGGCAGTTCAACTCTCTTTAGGCTTCCACATGCACCTGAAAAGAATATTCTAAATGCATGAAAAAGACCAATCTTCTTGAATAAACAAAAAACTCATATTAGAACACAGGATTCTGCAATATTTCACATATACTAAAGGAGTTATGTTTAGGTGGCTAATGCCAGAAGGTATGTTGGTAATCTGGGAGGGAAATAGAACAAGAATAAATACTACAGTGGAGGCAGAAGCCTTCTTCAAATAACATAAAGCCCTCCTAGATGGGGAAGAATTGGGAGCTGCAGGGGGAAGTGAAATATGGAAATATAACAGACAGAGGGAGGGTGGAAGTCAGAGATCCCCCTTGGGCGGGGAGGAAGTGCATCACTCAGGAGGCTAAGATCACAAGATAAAAAAGAATGATAAAGAAAAAGTTTGCTTGGTAAAAGGTGAAAGAGATAAATATGAGTAATGGAGTCAAAGTTTAAATTTTGTTTATATGTAAAACTGTCTGAGCAGAAAAGGTCCGAAGGTGGTTCAGTGGAACATTTATAAATGAATATTTATTGTTTAAGTTAAAAATACAGAGATATTTTAGGTAGAAGTAGAAAAATTTTGTAACAAGGAAATTGAGTAAATATTTGATCGACATATCATATACTGTACTGTATATTAATGAATAGATACATATAGCCTCAAATAACAGGCTGCTGTACTAAAAAAAATTGATTTCACTATACCCTTTCCCTATTGTATGAAAAATATCAATAAAGTTTGAATGACTTTATTGGCAAGTTTCTTGGCAAGTTTCAAAAATGATTACAAGAAGCATTTTAGATGTTCTACAAGCACAAGCATGAACCCTTCTGCTAGTTATTAAAGCAGTTCAACTCTCTTTAGGCTTCCAAAAAGAATATTCTAAATGCATGAAAAAGACCAATCTTCTTGAATAAACAAAAAACTAAGATACCTATCTGAGAACACTGGATTCTGCAGTATTTCACATTTCTGGGGAAAAGATACTTTGGAGCAGAGTGGTGGGGACACCTGTTACTCCTGTCAACATGCCATCAATTGTCTTTTGCTGAGACTTTGATCTCAGGAAAAGATAGAGATGGTGTGAAGAGCTGTCAATTATGCTATATGGGTTTCCATGTGTACTAAAATACACATGTGGGACAGTGGTGGGTTTCAAAAAATTTTACTACCGGTTCAGCGGGTGTGGCTTGGTCGGTATGGCTTGGTAGGTGTAGTAGGGCTTGGTGGATGTGGCTTGGTGGGTGTGGCAGGGGAAGGATACTGTAAAATATCCATTCCCTCCCCACTCCATGGGAGAGTTACTGCAAAATTCCCATTTCTTCATGATCAGCTGGGACTTGGGAGGCAGAGGATTTTTGCTACTGGTTTTCCAAACTACTCAACATTTCTGCTACCGGTTCTCCAGAACTGCTCAGAACCTGCTGAAACCCACCTCAGATATGGGAACCCATGTGTGTATCTGAATCTGTAGCACCTACATTGTATTAGAACCATTAATCCAATACAGTTAATGCTAGCATGAGGAGTTACTTGGTTAAGTTATTTTCTTAAATTGACCATCACTAACTACAGAAGTCTTCTGTCTTTCAAGCTAATGCATAAATATAGTGTCCTTAATAGTTCTTCAAGCTCCTGCTGCAATTGGATCAGGCTGAAAGGGTGAAAGTTAAACCACCTATTTCTAATGAGATGAAGACTCCCTTTGGACTATAAAAAAAGATTGTGCTGAGGTTGGGATGAAACAATCAATTCATTTATAGTCTCTTCATCATCATAAAACTAGCAGTGAGAGGAAGGCAGAGCAGGGTGGAGTAAGTGCTTATGAGCTTCCTTAGAGGCTTATAAAACCAATAGAGCTCAGAAGGAATGGATAGAAGGAAAAAGTACTTAAAAGCTTTTGCATAGCAATTAAAATCCCTATTTTTGTGAGATTAAATCACATGGACTCAACACAGCTTTTACCTGAAGATCAGTTTGTGATGGAGACAATCATCAAAAGGAACCCTGTAAGAAAATTATCCCAAATACGTAAATACTCCTGGAAAGAAAAGCAGATCTTCATAAAAGAAAACAGATAATTTAGGTAAACAACACAGATAGGCTTGATTTTAACTAGTATATTCAACAGTTCAGTCATCAAATGTTGGGAAAATAAATAATTTGTGTAATATTTTATGCATTTAGATTGGTTTGTAATGAATTGATTCAAGGCTTGAACAGAAATTGGGGATTAATTAGAATTGTTAGTAAGAGGGTAAGTTTGATTTTTATTATTCATATGCATTGTTAAAGTAAGATGTGTTAACCAGATGTATGTTTACAGATTGAAAGTGGAAATATTGTCAATCTTCAGTAAAATTATTATCCAATATATCATCACTCTGTTGTGGAGGGTTTAGGTTAGAGTTAGGGGTTGGACAGTGCTTTTGGAACCTTAAGACAATGTCCAAAGTTCAATATCAAATGACATACATGGAAAAGATATATTTATAAAATGGCTGTCATAGATCAAAATTGTCAAAGTATTCATCTCACAGACTGATGAGACTGAAAGACAAGTAACAGTTAAGTTTGAACTTCAAGATGCAAAAACATTTCTGCTCCAACAGAAATACATCATACGCAAAAGGCAACAAGTGATACAAGCAGACAACTTGACACTGAATCCAAATATATGCCTATTTCCATATAAACAATGTCTATTTTGCCCACATTCAAATAAATCATGTTTTAATCTAATCAAAACTACAGCTTTTAATTGAATATGAGGATTTCTTTTCTTCAAATAATAATATTTGTATCTTTGGAAAGCACTTACACTTTACAAAACTGATTTATGGAAACATAATGTTTTAACTCTGAAGTTCATTGGAGAGTTCATTCCAACCTGTACTACATTTCATATCATGAAAAGTAGTGTAATGTTCTGACAATGGTAGATAGTGTTTAAGATAGTAGTACTGACATCATTATTATTTCAAATTACTATATTTGGTAGAATTTTTGAACGTTTAATCATTTAATTAATAGATAGATCTATGACTACTGGCATTACTTGTGTTAGTGTAACTCACATCACGTCATTGTCATTTGTAAGTAATGGTTCATGGCTTATTGAGCTTATGAAAGCATAACCTTCTGCTTCATGTTTTTCTCTCGCCTTTAATATTGGGTCACCAGAGCTGAAAGATAAAATGTTGCCATACGTCAACCAGTCTGGCTTTGCCACCATTTCTTTTCTAAAAAAAAGGCTTCCTGTTGTGACAGCCAAAGGGGCAGCTCCGTAAATAGTCTTGTTTTATATTTATTCCAAACTCTTAATATGGCACGTCTAACAAAATAATTATTAAAATCAATACTACTTTACTTCTATCATAAATAACTATGCCATCTGAATCTTAATTCATGGCCCTCTAGTTCAAATAAACTCTTATTCTGGAGGCTCACCCATTCTTTTTCCCAGGTCAAACAGCTTGCATTAAAATACAATTTCATATCTGGTAGACCCAACCACCCTCTTTCCTTAGCATCTTGTAGTAGTTTATATCTAATTATTGGGGGTTTTTTTCCCTTGCCATATGAACTTAAAAATATTCTTCTGCCACTGTTTAAATGGATTTTCAGTTGTAAATATTCAGAAATATTCAGAAATATTCAGAAATGCAATTAATCCTGTTTGTAATGATTGCCAATGATTCTTGTACTGCTCCAATTGAATTGGTGATGTTCGATATCAATAGGTATTGATTAGGGATTTGGGATCATGGAAATTGTCTGTCAGCTGGTATTTGTGGATTCTGTTTTTTAATTGATCCTCACATAATATAACCTCCCCATCACAAGACCTACTGACCACACAAAGCCCTTATAAGAAGAAGAACACTGACACTGACATCCCCTAAATTCTGCTGAAGATGTTACCAATACCTACCTGGTAATGAAACATTCAGAAACCAATCTACAAGCTTGGAGAACAAACCTCCACGCTTATCCTATATCTGAACTACAGATGTTTGCCATCATTTATTTGTGTCTCTGACAAAGTGAACTGTTGTAATTCAGGAGCCAGTCATTGCAGTGTGGCAAAGATGTCTGCTGCAGTGCAGCGTTTATTGCGTTTTATACAGTTTCACAAGCAGGAAAAAGTTAGATAGAGCAACAGAGTTTTCATTGGTGTAAGCTCTTAAAATTTGATTGCAGAAAATATGACTTCAGCAGCAGAGTGGTCAATGCCTGGAATGCACTACCTGACTCTGTGGTCTCATCTCCAAACCCCCCCAAACTTTAACCTAAGACTGTCTCCTGTTGACCTCACCCCATTCCTAAGAGGTCTGTAAGGGGCATGCATAAGAGCACCAGCGTGCCTACCATTCCTGTCTTAATGTTCTCTTTATGTATTCATCTTACGTACTCAATTCATGCTTATACTTATATATATTACCTAATATGTGATTGACAAAATAAATAAATAAAACAAATAAAATAAAAAAATAAATTCTCCACTTCCAGAAAATGAAGATTGTTTATGGTGCTTTGGAACAAGCTTCTGACTAGACTATCCTTGTCCTTTGCGGCTTTCAGCTGGACATTAAAAAGAAAACTGTTTCAGAAGGCATGCTAGTCAGTTAATGTGCTCCATCATTATTTTCTTCTTTATTTTCCTTGTTGTTTTATTATCATTTTATTATTTTCTTGGGTTGGAGTTTTATGGCACACGTTTGTTCTTAAATTTATTTTAGATTTATGGTGGATGTTTTAATATAAACTTCATGTAAACCACCAAGAGTCGCCAGATTACAGCAAGACACAAATATAACAAAGTGTAAATACCTACAGAATTTTAAATACTTAAAGCAAATGTATTTCCTGTGACACTATATGGAAGTAAAAGCTAAATACTGAAGAAGCAGGATGCAGAGAGTATTGATACTTTTGAACTTTAATATTGGAGAAGATTCCTGAGAATATCATGGATAGCTAAGGAAACAAACAAATGGATATGTGTCAGTTCAGTGTTCTGAATCAACGCTCAAATTATCTTACTCTGGACACATTATGTGTTGCTTAGCTTTCTGGAGAAGGCTGGAATACTGAGAAAGATGGAAGAAAAGAGAAGAGAAGACCAAAGACCAAAGTGAATAGATTCACTTTGTGGTGGCAATGGGCATGTCTTTGGAAATGCCCATTGAAAGACCACAGTAGGGACATATCATCCTGGAGAAAATTGGTGGTCAGTGGCAGTTCAAACCAACTTGATGCCACATAATAATCAATTAATGGTAACAAACAAATTTAATCAGAAAACAAGATTGTGTATCAACTCCTTTGGTGTGGCCTGAATATTTAAACTATAATGATTCTAAGATTATTCTTTATCCTGGATTTTGTGTTACTGGGAGGTTGGAAGGAAGGGTGCAGGATAGATCCAGAAAAACTAGTTAGTTAATCATATGGATTTTAATTAATAAAATACATTCTATATTTTAATACTGGAAATATTAGAAGAGGCATTGCTTTCTATTCAAATTAAAATACCTTTTTAAATACAATTTAAACACATTTTTTTTAAAAAAAATGTGTCATTCTATTAGTTTGGTGACCCTTCTATTTTTTAAAGCTAGTTTATTATAAGAACCTTTCTGTGTGCTTCTCAAGTTCTTTTGCATTATGGAAATAATCATAGTCTTTGGCCAGAGTTTTTATTAAGGAAGGTCAATCTCTTCTCTGGCATACGCAACCAATAAAATACAGCCACATCACTGTAATGAATAGAAACTGGTTTATTTTTAATTTTATTCCACTTTGTTACTATTTATTGATTAAAAGGTTAAAGCAGTATTACATTGATTCACTTCCAGAAAGCTTGTTTTACAATTAAATAAAAAGTTGCCCTACTCAGTCCTCCGAGTCAGAATACAGAATAAAAAATTTGGAAGAGACGATGGAGGTCTCCTAATTCAACTCCTGCTCAAGCAGGGCCTTATATCATTTCAGACAAATGGCTGTCCAGTCTATTCTCAAAGGCCTCCAGTGACTTCTGAAAGGCACCCATAAACTTCTGAAACCCACTGTTTCATCTCTCTTTACTCTTTACCACAGTGAATTCCTCCCTTCTCTGACTGGAGGAGCAGGTACAATGGTTTATCTTTAATTGGCCAGCCTTATCATCTTTAGCTGGAAAATATTCGAAAGACTTTTTACCATGAAGATTGAACCCTTATGGTCGCACTCTATTGACTACTTTCCTATGCCTCTTCATTAGTTCATTGCCTTTCCTCACTCGGCCTCCTTAATTGCCCTTCTATTCTTAATAACTCATTGTCCTTTTCTTCCTTAATTGGTCTGGCTGTTTCTCCTCTCCATTACTCTTCCTTGTGTCTCCTTTTTACATCTTTCTCTTTGACTGATCTATCTCCTTAGCTTCTTCTTTCACCTTGTCACTTCTTGCTCACCCATCTCTTGTCTTTTCTCTCTTGCTTTGTTTTTCTTGCGTCTTCACGTCAAAGTTTTGTCTCCACTGTCCTTCTGCTCTTTTCTTCTCATCAGTGTCACTTTGTCCCTTCTGTATCTCTCACTTGCCACATATTATTCTGACTTGTAATCTTACTTCCTTTTGACACTATCCTGCCTTTCTCTTTGCAGTTCACTGTTTTTTTCATCTCCCTCTTCCACATCTCTTTACCTTTGATTCTTCTCAATATCTTTCATTTTCTGATCTAGTCTCTTGGTTCTGGTTTCTTTAAAAACTTTCTTAAAATATGCAATTCCCAATAATAGATTGCATACAGTACTTTCATAGATACTGCTTGAATTCAATTATTGCAACCATTTAATCAATTAAATGTAGCAGTTCTGTGATTTGTGAATGAATATATGAATATCTATAAGAAGATTGTAATCTAATGTAAGGCTGATTTTCCTTTAAAGGACAACAGAACTTTTCAAGTTCTTTGTTGTCCTCAGAATAAGGGCAACAACAAAAACTGCTAAGGTTAATTTAAAGTAGCACTTTTCCAGGATCTTGTTATTATTCTTGGATTTAAACCCAAGTATGATTCATTAGTGTAAGTAGCCAGCTATACATGAAATCAAAATACTTAAGATTTAATTATGTATTTAAAAGTGGCCTAATTCAATATGCACTGCTAAGTATCTCTTGTAAAAAGGAGAAATCATATATCATTAGTTTCAATTTCACATTACAGAAAAGAAGCACAAAAATACTCCCCTCATTGCATGAATGTTGTTGAAGCAGATGTAATTCAACTGGTTTTGATGATGTTTCATCAGCTGGAGATCAAGAGCTACAAAGGGTAAATTGGCCTCCCTGGTCCAAAATTAATAAAAAATAAGGCCACCACTGCATTTTATTAGTATGTTATGCCATTTACTCTCATTACAGTTTTAAAAGGCAGCAAATGGGATTGATTAAGGACTTAATTGCCAGTGTAAAACAACCAAGTAATTAACATGAAGAAAATAATGCTAAATAGTACCAGCTCTCATCAAATATAGAATATGAATATAGTAACTCTTTTTGGTTTAATTTGTAGAGCAAGCCCTATATATGTTCACAGCTATTGGGTGCTCTTTAAGGAAATATGATACAGGTGTGCTGATATAATGGCTTAAAAATTCTAGATGCATCCAATGATCCAATAGAGCTGGAAACTCCATACTTCCAAGTAACTGTCAATGTAATATATTGTCATTGTGTTGCTGACCTAGCTTAGCTCTTTTCATATACTCTGGATGTTTGAATTACAACTCCTAGAACTTGTCAGAAAACGTTGTTTATATACCCTTCTTAAAGTATGTATATATGTATGTATATAGGTAGGTAGGTAGGTATATATGAGAGAGGGGGAGAGGGGGAGGGGGGGAGAGATTAGAAACTACCGAGGAACCTCTAATTTTGCAACTCAGCCAACATGGAAAGCACCCAAATGATAGTTTATGATTTCATTAGCCATAGCAATAAATGGAAACATAACTCTTCAAACAAGAATCAAGAGCTGACAGAGATCAGGAAGAAATAAACAACTGTACCTCATATATGACCCCAAAGTGCCCAGTTCATTTAATAGTGTTCATATAAATGTGGCTTGAATCAAGATTTGACCTTTGTAAGCATTAATATTGCCTAACAAAGCAAATCTTACATCAACTTCTAAACTTGCAGCATGGACCTGCTAGTGTTCAGCTTCACCTATTGATGACTCCAAAGATGACACCCTTTGATGTTAGTTTGTTTTCTGAAAACAGTTAATTGGCATCATGATTTATCCTGAAGTGGTGAAGATACAGTATGTCACATTATGTTAGCACCTTAACAAAAAGTGGAAAACTTTTTCAAGGTCTTGAAATGTACCAACCAATATATACAATAACAGAAACGATATGCAACAATGTCTCTGCTGATGACGGTTGTCACGATACCTATTCACAAGGACAATATTTCTCTGTTAGTAAAATATGACATTGTTAACTATTCATGTTATTATACACTTTTAATACTGGACTTCAGATTAATAGGAAGGATCTAGTTTCTTGTCAAAAACTATACAATAACAAATTCTACAAAAAAAAAACTTATCACAAGAGAACTGTTAAGAGTTTGCAGCAATCCAGCCAGCACAGAAGTAAATAATTCAGCAGGATTCATGTAAAAAAAAACTTCTTTATATACAGTAATATAAAGTATGATGCATGTATACAATTCGCGGGCTCCAAGCTGTCTGACATAGCTCTCAGTTGCCAAAAGGTTCCCATTGGGTGATGTGTTGTTCTGGCTATCCCAACTCATAATTACAGTGACAAGAACTATAGTCCCTTCAAACAAAGGCTGCTTAAACCAGGGGTGCCCAACCTTTCAGACCTCAGGGACCACTACATTCATAATTTTAAATCCCAAGGACCACTAGTATGATTTGCCTTATGACTGGCTGGGAAAGAGTGGCTAGGTGGACATGTGTTTGGTGGGCATGGCAAACTCAATGTCACTCACATGGAGGGGTGCCTTGGCGGCCTCTACTCGCCCCTCCCCTTCCAGTCCGTCCTCACTAGTTGTTGGAAAACCACAAGAAAGAGTTGGAAAAACAGCTCAATTCACATTGGATGTCACTGAGAAGGAGGCTCAGCAGAAACACTTCACTGAGGACTAGGAGCATAGGCTTTCCAAGCAGAGGGAAGACCTGTGGGAGTGCAAGGCCAGGTAACGGCACCTGGAGGCTCAGCGGCATGAGATGGTCAACCAGTTCCAGGCCATGAGGCAGCCCCACTGGAACGAGGCCCTCCAGCTCTTTGCCACCAGCAGCTCTTCCCTCCAGTCTTTGCCCAAAGCCCCTCACCAGGAGGCCAAAGCAGACCCCAAGTTGGAATTTCTTCCCCCCTCCGACCCACACAAAAAGACCCTGAAAGGGGAGACTCCGCAGCAACACAAGTGTCAATTGCATGTATCTGTCTCAGGGGGCGTAGTTTGAGGACCCCTGATTTAGTGCAATATAAAAAAATGCAAATAATTTTTCTGCGAACCACCAAAATTTTCACCCCCAGTGGGTGACCACTGCTCCAAAGCACCTGAAAGCAGGAGAGGAATCAAGGGATGGGAACTACAATCAAGGAGAGAACCAACCTGAGAATAAGGAGAGATTTTCTGACCGAACAACGAACCAGTGGAACAACTTGCCTCCAGAAGTTGGGAATGCTCAAACGCTGGAAGTTTTTAAGGAGAAATTAGACAAACCATTTGTCTGAAATGGTGTAGGGCCGTGATGACGAACCTATGGCAGGTGCGGCACAGGTGGCACGCGGAGCCATATCTGGGCACACAAGTCTTGCCCTAGCTCAGCTGTAGCGCACATGTGTGTGCCGGCCAGCTGATTTTCGGGCCTTCCGGTCTCACCAGAAGTCAGGAAACACGCCATTTCCAGCTTCCAGAGGGCCTCCTGGAGGTGGGGAAGGCCATTTTCATCCTCCCCAGGCTCCTAGAAAGCGCCTGGAGTCTGGGGAGAGCAAACAAACGGGCCTACCAAGACCAGCGTGCCAAAAGTGGGGAGAGCACGGGTGGTGGTGGTTACACACACATGCATGGACCATTGAATTATGGGTGTGGGCACATATGAGCCCGACCCCCCCTGTGCTCGCCCCCCCCCCCGCTTTTGGCACACAATAGCAAAAAGGTTAGCCATCACTGGTATAAGGTTTCCTGCTTGAGCAGATCACTGGACAATCTCCAAGGAGAAGCTTCCAACTGTCTCTCTGTTATTTTTGTTTATCTGCCTGCCTGCTTGCTCATCCATCCATCCCTATCGTCTAATATCTATCCATCTCTGTCCTCCTCCTCCCTCTCTATCGCTAGCTCAGTAGCTATCTCCACGATAGCATCCTTCCAATATCTGCAGGGCTGCCCCAAAGAAGAAGGGTGGGGCCAACCTATTCTCCAAAGCCCCTGAAAGGCAGGACAAGAAGCAATGGGTAGAAACTTAACCCAGGAGGGAAGCAACCTGGAAATAAGGAGATATGTATATATTTTTGACAGCAAGAAAAGTCAACTAGTACAATGGCTTGCCTCCAGAAGTTATGGGTGTTCCATAATTAAACAGAAATTAGGAAAAGCAAGGCATGAAACATAATAGGTTTGCATACTGATTGATAACAGAAAAACAGATATTAAAATAATATACGGTGAATAAGGTAAATAAGAGGGGACACGGTGGTTCAGTGGGCAAGACAGCTGAGCTTGTCGATCGGAAGATCAGCAGTTCAGTGGTTTGAATCCCTAGTGCCCTGTAATGGGGTGAGCTCCCATTACCTGCCCCAGCTTCTGCCAACCTAGCAGTTTTGAAAGCAGGTAAAAAATGCAAGTAGAAAAAATAGGGGCCACCTTTGATGGGAAGGTAACAGCATTCCGTGCGCCTTTGGCGTTGAGTCATGTCAGCCGCCTGACCAAGGAGACGTCTTCGGACAGCGCTGGCTCTTCGGCTTTGAAACGGATATGAGCAGTGCCCCCTAGAGTCAGAAATGACTAGCACATATGTGCGAGGGAAAGCTTAAAGGTAAATAAGACCAATATTGATTGTAAATAGAGGAAATATCTTAGATGGAATTTTAACATATTATGTTTGTTGTTTATGTATTATTGTTTTTGTTTGTGTTTATTTCTTTTTGTTGTAAATAACTAATAAAGATTATTTTTGAAAAAAAAGTTATGGGTGTTCCAAGACTAGGCAGCCACTTGTCTGAAACTGCACAGGGTCTCCTGCTTGAGGAGGGGGCTGGATTAAAAAAGATCTCCCTCTCAAGCCTGTTCTTTTTAGCCCAGCCGGAAAGAAAAATCCCATTTTACTCAGATTTCGAAACTTTGAAATGTTTCGGTTTATGCCTGGGCTACGCTCCAGTCTGGTTTTGAGCTTCATCCTTGACTCATGATGGTGTTTTGATTCTCTAGGAAATCTCGAGAGAATTTGACACTCTTGATTATTTTTCTTAACCCCCCCCTTTCCGAGAATAAGACCTTCCAAGGCCTTCCTGCTTTCTGTGCTCTGCAGATACATGTGATTACATCAACCATTGTTCCCCAGCTGGTGTCCCTAGTACAGCTGGCATGCAGCCAGTATTTAATTGGTTGAGCCATAATGGGACTCGGCAGGTGGTGACGCTGTCTGTTTGTAAACCCAGTCTCTTGGAAGCAGCAATTTGTGGCTTGGGGCATATCTTTTATCGGTAGAGGTAGTCCTCGGCTTAGGACCACCGTTTCCATGGAAAGCAAGGCAGCTGTTCCTGCTCATTTCATGACCGTTTTTTTTGACACAGTTGTTAAGTGAATCACTGCCATGGTTAAATTAGTATCACGGTTGTTAAATGAATCGGGCTTCTGAGTTGACTTTGCCCCTCAGAAGATTGCAAGAGGTGACCAGATGATTCTCGGGAGGACACTGCATGCATCCGTCGTAAATATGAGCCGGCTGCCCAAGCGTCTGAATTTTGATCACAAGACCACGGGGACACCTTAACACCGCCGTTGTTAAGTGAATCCCTGCAGTTGTTCAGTTAGTAACCTGGTTGTTTAAGTGAATCTGGCTTCCCTATTGACTTTGCTTGTCAGGAGGTTGCAAAAGGGGATCAGGTGACTCCAGGGCAGGACAACCGTCATAAATAGTAGTCTGTTGCCAAGCGTCTGAATTTTGACCCTGGGGATGCGGCAACAGTCATAAGTGTGAAAACTGGCCCTAAGCCACTGGTTGTAAGTTGAGGACTTGTCTGTATTTGATTGGCTTTTTCCTTAGGGGTACTTACAGTAGTAGACTTACAACTGTTTGTTTAGTGACTGTTCAAAGTTACAGCAACACTGAAAAAAAGTGACTTACAGTATGACCGTTTTTCACACTTAACAACCGTTTGCCACATCCCCAGGGTCAAAATTCAGACGCTTGGCAACGGACTCCTATTTATGACAGTTGCCCTTTCCTGGGGTCACGTGATCCCCTTTTGCAACCTCCTGACAAGCAGTCAATAGGGAAGCCAGATTCACTTAAACAACCAGGTTACTAACTGAACAACTGCAGGGATTCACTTAATGGCGGTGAGAAAAGTCCTAAAACGGACAAAACTCACTCAACTGTCTTGTTCAGCAACAGAAGTTTTGGGGTCAGCTGTGGCTGTAGACTTGAGGATCTATGTGTAGTAAATGTTTACTGGCCTGTCTGACTTTTTCCTAATTTGGTGTACCTTGAAGGGTTGTCAATGACCATGGAAACCTGAGGCTTCCTAGGGCCTCAATCCCTGGACTTTTTAAAGCAACAGTTGGCAGCCATTTGCCTGGGATGGCCTGAGGATTCCCTCTCTAGGCAAGAGTTGGACTAGAGGACCTCCAGGGTCCCTTCCAACCTCTGTGTTTCATTTTTTTTTATTGAGGGGCTATTAAGAGTAATATCAGAGTAATATGTTTTATTGTTAACTTCGAGTACTGTTCTTTTTTAGAGTCCAATATTTTGAAAATCAGTTTCACCTTCTCCTGCAGCTGTGTTCATATCTGCTTCAAGGTTGGGCTGACCCTTTCCTGTTGTTGGGTGTTCTTGTATTTCTTCATTGTGGCTGGTTAATTTTCCTGCAGTAAATAAATAAAATGCTTAAAAGAGTACTGTAAATAAGACACCCAGTGGAGCACAGAATATGCAGGCCAAGGATAAAAATGATAATGAGTGCCTTTCCAAGGCTTGGTGTGCTTGTAACTTTGGGTCCTTGGTTCCCTCTCAGCTTAGTTGTTTTCCTGCAGGCTTTTTCATGACCCAACCAGCACTGAGGATGTTGCCCAGTTGGATTATGAAAATGTCTGCAAGAAAACAGCTAAGCCCCTCCCCCTTCCTCCCCCTCTCCACAAACGCCACTTCTTTCTACGACTGATGATGCTATCTAGTGGCTTCATGAAACTTCTGCAAGAAGACAATGGACTCCAGAGAGCATCAGGGAGCCCACAATCCTCCTCCTCCTCTTCCCAATGATGGTAACTCTCTGAAAGAGGACAACAGAGAACCAAGGACCCCACAATTCAACCATGAGCTAAAAACATTATGTTAGCAACTTTGGTGTCTCCCCTCTTCCTTTTGGCATGGAACATCTCAGTTGGGGTTCCCTATGTTCTATATAGTTCAATTTCTTTGTTTTAAGGCGGGCCCTATAGAAATTCTTTTGCAAAGAGACAAGTCATGTACCCCAGGAACGCCTGCAGCCATTCATGACATGTTTTCAATGTTTCAAATGCACCCCTGGGTTAAAACAGTTGGCAGATCCTTGTACTAACTCTGTCATAAATGTATAATGCTTGCCAAGCGGCCAAATTGGGATCACGTGACCATGGGGATGCTTCAACGGTCACAAATGTGAAAAACGGCCCTAAATATATAATTTATTGGCTGCCCATTTTATCACAGCATTATTGCAAGGCATAACTGGGCTGTTCTGAACTTTGCTGTAGTGAGCTAATTCATCCACTGACTCTTATCCCAAAGGTGCGTTTTCCGAAAGGTGATTGGATTTTATTTGGGGTGGTGTTTTTTCTTGAAAAGGTGTCGCTTCTCATCCAAGAAGCTTCTCCAGTTCTAACGTGTGTCAGAACCTCAGTGTTAGACCCGAAGAAGCTCCTTGAACGAGAAGTGAAAAATGCAAGAAAGTCCAGTTGCCGTTTGGAAAAGCAGTTTTGGGAGAAGCATGACCTGGATGATTGAGAATGGAGTGGAACGGAACCGGAACAAAATAGAACATACGGAATGGGATAGGATAGAATTAGTATGGAATGTAAAAGTAAAATATATTATTCACATACTGACAGCCATAAGGATATGTATAGCACAAAACTGGAAAAGGTAGAAACACCCACAAATTTGGCTATTATCCAGAAGATTTATGAATGTGCAGAAGGTAATAAATTGTCAATACAACTAAAAAATAAGGAAGAATCAATATATTACAAAGGTTTGGCATAAATGGTATGAATAGATAAAATCTAAATATAATATTAATTAGCTTGAAATCAAAAGAAAAGGTGAAAGTCATTTGACCAAAATAATTGACACTGACAAATGGCAAACAAAATAGAGAAAACTTTACAGTCATATATATATATATATTAAAAAAACCTTTATGCTTATATGTTTATTATTTTTCTTATTTTTCTTCTTCATTACTATTATTCTACTCTCTCTTTTTCTTTTTCTTTTTTCCTTTGATGTTAATACCTTATACATAAGTCTTAATATAATGTAATAAATATTGTATTTAAATATTTCTTTTTAATTGTTATTACTCAATAAAAATCATTAAAAAAGAATTAGTATGGAATAGAAGGAGTGGAATAGAAAATACGGACTGGAATAGAAAATCTAGACTAGACTAGACTAATGTCAGCGTTCCAAAAACCCTCTTCCTCCAGTTGGGGTTAAACGGGATTACGGACAGTGCAATAACTCCTTCTTTTGTGATTTGTTTTCCAGGGTGTCTCTTTTTTCCTTGGGCGGGGGGACACTCCTGTCAGCTTTGGAAGCCATATTAGATCGGAAGCTTCATGTTGCCATAGTTTCGTGTGTGGGAAAGTAGGAGGGAGGGGGATGGAGTAAAGGAGTTGGGACTAGACATAATATAAATTATTTCCATCGGTCAAGGTCATGAGAAGACGCATCTGGAGAAGGAGTGGTTGAGGTGTTGTCCCTGGGTGAAACGGATGGTGATTGGAGAATGTGATCAATCGATGGGTGGAGATTGGGGTTTTGGAAGTTTAATTTTCTGATGGGAAACCGAAACTGTTTCCAAGAGATACACCAGTACACCTTATCTGATAAATGGAACTTTGAGAGAATGCTTGCCTCTGGAGTTTTCAATTGTCTAGACCAGGGGTCTCCAACCTTGGCAGCTTGAAGCCTGACAGACTTCAACTCCCAGAATTCTGGGAGTTCAACTCCGCCAGGCTTCAAGTTCCCAAAGTTGGAGACCGCGGTCTAGACTAGACTAGAATTCTTTATTGGCCAAGTGTGATTGGACACAGAAGGAATTTGTCTTTCAGTGCATACATGTACATACAAACAACAAAGTGACATGATCATAAGATACCAAAATAAGTACATAAGAGGAAAGATGAGAAGGATAACAGCAACACAGCCCTAATACATGGGTAAATATCCTTATACATAAGACAGTGTTACGGGAATTGGGTGTTTAGCAGAGTGATGGCACAGGAAAAATAAATCTTGTCCCTCTGTCTGGTGGCTTTGGCATGCAGTAGACAACCTGCAATATTGTAATACACAATTGACAAAAATAGGCAATCTCCACAGACGCCCCCTGACTCTCTAACTATTCTTGTTTCTGCAGCCTGGAGGACTCCGACTTGCCCTCTCGCTGAGCATCTGCAGCCCCGCCTCCTTTTGTGTCCTCGGATGACAAAATGACGCACCTGAACGGGATGGTTTCCGGGCTGCTGGACGGCCTGCAGAGCCAGGTGTCCCTCCACCTGGCCTGCTCCAAGTGCAGCCATCAAGAGAACGAGAGCACCTACCTGCTGAAGGAGGTGGACCACCGCTGCATGATGGAAATCTTGCTGGCCAAGTGCAAGGGGACTAGGGGCAGCCAGTGGCGCAAAGTGAGAAGGAGGCCCTCCTTCCCCAACCCGGCTTCCTACGCCATCTGCTGGCATTATGTGGCCGGCTTGGGTTGCACCAGGCACCGCAACTCATGCACCTTCGCCTGGAGCCGGGAGGAGGTGATCGTGTGGACGTTCGAGAGGAAGTACCAGCTGGAAAGGCACTTGTTGAAGTGGCTGTTGAAACAGGCCCAGGCAGGCGCCACGCCAACTGCCCAGCCTCAGCCTGCTGATCTCAGCGAACCGGAAGAAATCCTCAGTGAGTTTGGCGGTTGCTTCCGGGAGATCTGCGGGCCTTGTTTTTATGGCAGCCCCCCACGAATTTCTCCCAAGGGCTCCGCTGACAGTTGCAGGAGCCACTGGGGCTTCATTTTGGTTCACGTGATCGCTGACGGTAAGAAAAAAGAGCAATTCACGGAGATCCGGCCCTGTCCGGTGAGCCGCAGGGTCTTCACATACTGTCCGTCCGTCTTAGCCGGCAGGCCCTGCTGGAAAAACTCCCAGTCCTGCAGCTTCGTCCACAGCGATGTGGAGCTGGCCATCTGGAGGGCGGAGCAAGGTCGAGGCTTGGATCGCACCAGCCTGCTGCGGCCGGCAGTGGAGGAGACAGTGAGCCCACCGGACGCCACGCCGCAATATCAGTTCTACTGCCGGGTGTGCCTCGTGACGTGCGATTCCCAGCAGGGCTTCGAGAACCACTGCTCGTCCGTGGAGCACACACAGCTGATCACCACCGACACGCTGACCGAGTGGAGTTATCGCACCCCTCCGTACGATCCGAAGAGCTTTGCTCTTTGCAGCCGGTAAGCGGGACAGATTGAAGGAGTTTTTGCTTTCGAGAACCAGGAGTTTGGTTCAGGATTAAGGGTAGTGTTTGGAGTTTGCTCCTGGTCCTTTTTGGCTTCTTCTAAAGCGGGGGTCTCCAAACCTGGCCACTTTAAGACTTGTGGACTTCAACTCCCAGAATTCCCCAGCCAGCATAGCTGTACCTATAGCTTTCCATTACCTCAGAGGTCTTCAAACTTGGCCGCTTTAAGACTTGTGGAC
>JANHFP010009779.1:63021-86353 GCA_032468135.1 Calamaria suluensis
CTCTCATCTCTCTTTCTATCTCTATCTATTTTATTATTTAAAATGTGCCCTGCCCCATGCCTGTGCATGCGACCCCCCTCTACTCCCCCCACTTTTAGCATGTGATGACCCGGTACCCCTGGTAGGCACATTTTTCACCCTCCCCAGGCTCCAGAGGCTTTCTAGGAGCCTGGGGAGGGAGAAAATGGCCTTAACCAGCCCCGGAGGCCCTCCGGAGGCCGGAAACAGCCTATTTCCTGACTTCCAGTAGGCAACTCCATGCTGGAGTTGCACTAGGGCAACATTCACAAGCCTACAGATATGGTTCCACGTGCCACCTGTGGTACGCATGCCATAGGTTCACCATCACAGATCTGTACAGTTCTCATATGTCATTTATTATAAAGGACAGTTCTTTATTTCAGGAAATCTTCTGGCATTGTATTTACTGTGAAGTATGACCTATTGTATTCAGTTGGACTTCTTTACCAATAAATATGTGTGTGATTGTGACATGTTAAGAGGCAACTACTCCTTCAAACAGTCTTATCAACAACTCCTACGCCAAGAAGGGCTTTTCAAATATATATTTCCTGTCACAGGTCTAGATATGGAAGTTGAATCCTGAAGAGTCTGGAGGGTAAATTGCAGCAAAGAATAAATGGCAAAAGGTTAAGCACTTGAAATTTCCCCTTGCCAAAAAGCTTGTATCTTAGTGTCTGGCAAAGTGATATTTGGCTGGCTCATTACATAAATAATATGCAAACCACTTTAAAAACAATCATTTTAATGCAGAAGAAAATTATACAGATATTCATTTGCAAAGATCAAAATGCATGGTAACAAAGAAATACTGTATGGATTACAAATATAGTATATTTCTCTAAGTGAAATGCAATCGGAGTTCCACATGCTCATAAATTTTACATGGCATTTCTGAGCTGTGATCTTTACTGCTCTGACTTATGTTAATCAGTGTGTTTGTTACCACACATCTTGAATATTGCATTTCTCTGGTGGCTGGCTTATCATCTTCTATAATTATTCTAAATTCCAATTAGTTCTGAACTCATCTGCAGAATTATTTATTTGCTTGTATCTCTGAGAAGATACACCACTGTCTTTCCTCCCACCTTCAATTTTACAAAAATTGCAGTTGTAGGTATCTCTTCTGACTAGCTTTTTAATATTTTTTTAAATAGTAGAAATTATATTATCCCCTCTATAGTAGGTTATTTATTTCTTAACTATCGGATAGCATCAAGATTGGTTAGTTATATTTTATTGATGAATAAAAGGTGCATCTGCACAGAAATTTAATATTACAAAATGTATCTTTATTTATCCCATCCCTAGCTGGAATGCACCCTGAGCTGACCTTATACTCTTATGAGGAAAAGCTAGAAGATGGCTGCCTGCCTGATTTAAGGATTAAGGTACAATAAGATTTATATGGCGTTTTCTCATGCCACATTATTCTTTTCTTTGTGACAATCCCCCATTAATTTTCAGTGTGAATAAGCACTATTAACCCAGTATCTGTAATATATGTATCATTTAATTTAGTTTCATTTAATTTTATAGGCCTTAAATTAGGCGTGATGAAAATAAGAAAAAAATGTAAATGCCAATTTAAATCATGGCGTCTTGCTGAATGAAATGGAAGGGAGGGAAGGAAGGACATTGAAGAAAAAAGTATTATGCATTATGTCTGTGAAAAGGGCAAGTTTGCTTTCAAAAAAGTCCAAGCATATAGAAGAGTTTAGTCCCAGAAAATAAACATGAGATTATAAACTAATTAATTGTTTTAAACAATGGTAACCCAAATCGACACACAAATACACACACAAATACACACACAAATACACACACAAATATTTTCTTTTTAAAACTACTGCAAAAAGCAGTAAAATTCTTTGATAGATTTCCTTTCTGAAATTATTCAGATGCACATTTATGGTTGCAAAAGGGTTAAAAGTTTTTACTCATGTTATTTGGTTTTTTTTAATGTCTTTCAGCAATTGCACATACTACACAGTTCCAAGTATTCTCACTAACGATGCCTTAATCTAGTATAGGAACAATTTCCTAGAATGTCTACTTTAAAAATGCATTTTATAATGGTCTGGTCATATTTACATTAATAATTGACTTAAAATACCATGTTTTAGGCATGGAAATTTCAACATTTCCCAGTCCCAATTGAAACTTCTCTCTTTTTTTCCTCCAATTTTTTTTAGCAATGTATTTTTTTACGGCAGTAGTAAAACTTAACAAAATGATAATGTAAATGTAAAAGATACACTATCATAAGGTGTCTCGCTCTTAATCAATAGACTACCAGCACTGATTGATTGTGCAAATCAGTGAACACATATCATTTCAATTACTAGTCGATATTTCACAATGCTCTCTTCAAATAGATCTCATTTGATAAATTAAACATTCATATGCTTTTACCCATGACTGTAATGTAATGGTGGTAAAATAAATAGGTTAATTTTCTCTTCAGAGTAGCGTGGTGAATGTGGATACTAACAGTAGTAAAAGCAGCATCTATATCGTCTATTCTTAAGGTACATCAGTTCAAAGCTGCTATAATTAAATACGTTTCAGGGTGAGGATGGTATTTCGTACGCGTTCAAAATAATATTTTGTTTTAATTTAATTGGAAAGGAAAGTGCTTTTCAATTATTTGGATACCTTTCCTTTTTTCTCCCCCTATTGTTCTTGTTCATCCAATTGTCTGGAAACCTTCAGCTGACGAGTCAATTATTTCATTCTGACCACTGTAGGCATAGATAGAGACATTTGGCTGTAAACATCAATAAAGATGATTACTTTGAAAAAAGCAAAAATGTAGCATTCAGTGCAACTCAACCATTAGAAAAATAATAATCACTTGATAACGTGCGCAACTCTCCTGTACATTCCCAGCATTTTTAAGCATCAAAAAGATCCTGTAAGACAAACCACTTTTTTTTAGCACCTCTGCAGTTTGGCCGTGAACTGTCTCCATATTTAAATGAGAGCCCTTCTCTCTTTCTGGCAGGTAACTGTCAGTCAGACAGCATGAAGAGAGGGGGGGGAAGAATCATCTCATCTGGGCTGTTCTGATTGTCAGTTGCATTGTTTTGCACAGCGTGAGGTGGATTGTGAAAAACAATTGTGGAGGATGATTTTAAGTAATTGCTCTGACTTAGATGGATGGCTTTGGTGGCACTGCAGATTAGAATTAAAGGACCCTCCCTATATTGTGTGCTTGAAGAAAGGCAATCAAATGAAATAAAACAAAATTTTGGAAAGAAAAGCTTTGGGATTTTTTTTAAAAAAAAATATTTCTAAAAATGTCAGTCATTCTCCCTACCCTCACCCCCCCCCCCTTATTATAATAATAAATAGCAGATAACAGGAAACTGAAAAATATGGGAGAAGAAAAATGAATGGATTCAACTGTCATTTAAATCATAATTGTGTCATAACAGTTTATATTCTGTTTAGTAATTGTTCCGCTGTGCAGTTGATGCTTATTGGGAGGAAAAAACAAATATGCTTTGTAGAGTGATTGTTGAATCCAAACTTTCAACAAGCAGTTATAATTGGAAATGCATGTCTGAATGTCATAAACTGATCTATGCAAAGAACCCTCTCCATCTAATAGAATCAGAGATGAAAAATTGTCGTCCACAACTTCCTTTGAGTGAGGATGCTGTTGAACAAAAGGAGGCTTCTGAATATGTCGACTTTATGAAAAGTGGGTTGGCATCTTTTATTTACATGGACACTTATCTGGCACATTTAAAATTGTTCATTTCGAGTTAAAGCACAACTTAATGAAGAATCAAGAAATATCTATTATAAACTTGATTTTAAATGAGTCAAAACCTATGTCCAATGAAAAATAGATGCATATTATAACGAAGAAGCAACTCAAGTTGTAGTAGTGTGGGTGATGTGTATTCTTTTAAAAAAACAACAACTTTATTGCCTTTACATAATTGTTTCCATCTTCATCTAACAATGGTATGCATACTGCTAATAAATTTGTATTGTTAAAGATAACATAGTAGAACTTCTATAAAATAATATCATCAAATAATATTTAAAGATGCACAGAAGAATAAGTCCAACAAACTCAAGAACATTATCATGGAACAGTCCCCTGGAAATATTTTAAAAGACTTCAGATTCTTTTTTCCTCCATCAGAGGAAATACAATTGAAATTTTAAATAATAAGGCAGAATCCAAACAAAAATGAAAAGCCAACAGAATGAGGAAAGAAAAAATTGTGACTTTATGACCTGCCAAAATCGGAATTTGTTCTGCTTTCTAATCCAGTTATTTTTTATTCCCCTCTAATTCTGAACTTGCAGGAATCTTTAGGTTGAAGAAGAATTAAATCTCAATGATTTACTTATACATTTTTTGGTTTTTGTGGTTTTATGTTGTTTCTTGGAATGTTCTCTAATACAGAGAGATTAAATGAAACATGATTCTAATGGTCAACATGAGAGTATTATTCCTGCCACTGTAGAAACACAATACATCTACCAAGGGTGGGAGAAAATATTGGAAGATTGTTCTTAGTTGCGAAGTTGTGTCCGACCCATTGCGACCCGTGGACAACATTCCTCCAGGCCTTCCTGTTCTCTATCATCCTCTGGAGTCCATTTAAACTCACACTTACTGCTTCAGTGATTCCATCCAGCCACCTCATTGTCTGTCGTCCCCTTGTAATTGGAAGATTACAAGATTGTAAAATGCCCAATGTTGGTAGAGCTTTTCATTTCAAATTTGGGGGAAAATATCCATAAACACATAATGTCTCTAAATAACTAGTGAATTAAATATCATAATTTTCTGGAAAATATATCTATTTCCCCATTTGTTCATTTCTTGCTCTTGTCCTGACTTCTTCAACAATGTTTCTCTGGATGTTCAAAATGAGGAAAAAATACATTTTTTTGCGCTCTGGTATCAACCCACTTTCTTGAAATATCATTCCTAGCATGCCACAGAAAATCTAAATGAATTCCTGTAAAGTTGTTTAAAGGAATTCCTTCATCACTCTGAGAGTCTGAATTGTCCAGGATTCCAGTCTATCTTTTGTTAGTACCTACCAGCATCAAAAGGGACATGGTGGCTCAACAGGTAAGACAGTTGAGCTTGTCGATTGGAAGGTCGGCAGTTCAGCGGTTCGAATCCCTAGTGCCGTGTAATGGGGTGGGCTTCCGTTACTTGTCCCAGCTTCTGCCAACCTAGCAGTTTCGAAAGCAGGTAAAAATGCAGGTAGAAAAAATAGGGACCACCTTTGGTGGGAAGGTAACCGCGTTCCGTGTACCTTTGGCATTTAGTCATACCGGCCACATGACCACGGAGACTTTCGGGCAGCGCTGGTTCTTCGGCTTTGAAACGGAAATGAGCCCCGCCCCCTAGAGTCAGAAACAACTAGCACACATGTGCTAGGGAAACCTTTACCTTTTAGACAACAACACAAGTTATTGAAATGTGGGCAGGGTCTGTTGCTTGGTTTTGGCTTCCTGTGTTGAATGAACCTGTTAATTATCCTTCACTTTTCTTCTTTAAGTAAGAGATTTGTGGAAAGGAAAGCTGGTAATAGAGAACATGCAAATAGTTTGGATTCTTCCCCATTGCCCCATAAAATGAAGCATTTGGTGGCTTATTAAAAGGCTAATCGGGTCACCCCTCCCAAAAAAAAGTTTGCAATGTTATAATGTGCTCTGAATGCTGAATATAATTTCCTCTGTACTTCCAATAGTTTGTTGACTGTCTTTGCAATAAATTTATGTTCTAAGCGTTTGTGTGTCCATGAATTGCATTGAAACAAGACCAATTTTTAAAAATCGGGATGTCCTCAGATTTGGGCCTTGATAACTCCTGGCTTTTTTGGATTAAGTGATCTAGAAAAGGGTATTCATCAACTGACAAAAATACAAGCAAAAATAACTCTAAATGTCATAGAAAGTTGAGCTAAACTTAAAATAAATAAAATAAATCCCAGAAATATGTTGTTTTATTAGTAAGCATTCTTGTCTTGAGCTACAAGTTTTCTACCAGAAGATGGTGCTGAGAGACTGATGTTTTTATTCTCAGGAGTCTTTAAGATTAGTTTTTATTTTTCAGTCTTTTAATATTAACATAAAGTCATCAAGAGCTTTTACAGTGAGATTCCATGGTGTTCAACTATCACCCAGCTATGTGTGCACTATAGTATATCATGGCATGACAGGAATGAGTTTAGTCATTGTACCCCATTTACAATTTGTCATACTTAAAAAAAGTTTAAAATCCCCTTGCCCAATTTTTTTAATTAACTTGCCATATTATTTAGGTGTGGCAACTAGTTAATGTTAACTAAAGATGTTAACATTAAAGATGTGGAAAAGGTCTTTTATAATATGTTAGGGCATAAATGCAGCATATGCTTGTGTATCATTTAAAAGTTATCTTTTTCTGAGATTACAAGGCTGTTATGGAACCCTGCAAATAGGTCTAATGCTTTCCCACAAAATTAATTTTTGCCTTCAACTTAACCTTAACTCCTGATAACCTCATGGAGTTCCTACAGTTTTCTTGGCAACATTTTTAAAAGTGATTTTGCCCCTGACAGAGAAAGACTAGATTCTACCTTCTGCATAAGGTAGAAGTAGAATTCTAGCCTATTGGTTTTTAGCCTGATTGTATCAGACTGGCCCGCAATGCCCTTCCCTTCTGTCATTAAATCATAAATCTTGCAATAGCAAGAAAAAGACACACCTATTTTACTAAATACAAATAGATCCTGTATTCACCTCTTCCTTGTCAATTCCAAAGTATTACATTACATAATATTAAATTACCACTGAATATTTTGGGGTAGATATAATGCATAATTGCTAACATCCCTTTCTGTAATTTTAAAATGTCAATTATTCTTTTAGCTGGTTTATTAGAGGAATTATTTAAATGCTATTTCTTTTTGTAAAGTGCATTTTTAATAAATCTATGTATATAATAGATATAATAATAAACTGATATTTCATAAAATTTTATTTCTGCTTAGCTGCAAGATAGTGAACAAGAAATGGCAGCTTCTCCTCCTACAGCCACATCAGGGAAGTCAAAGGTATATTTCTACAAACTTTTCTGACCTTCATAATCATATTCAGAGTTGAAAGTTGGAAGTCAGTATCAGGGTCATCTGGGTGAACGTTTCTCAACTTCACTAATGTTAAAACATGGATTTCAACTTGCTGGCTGGAGAAGTCTGATAGTTAAAGTCAGTTCAAAGTTGCTGAGAATAATAAACACCGTTCTAGATTGCTACCACCACCTCACTCCATTCAGTGGGTGACTATCTAGCTTCTGGTTAAAAACCTCTAATGAAGGAGAACTTATCATTTCATATCAGAGCCTGTTTCACTGGCTAATAGCTCATCACAGTCTGGAAATTCATCCTGATGTCTAATCACAACTTGCTTCCTTGTAGTTTTAGCTAGTTGGACCTAACCTCTGTGGCAATCAATAATAAATTTGTTCTCTTTTCTGTATGACAAGCCTTCAGATTTTTTAAAAGACTGCTATCATCTATTTGTTGTTTCTCTTTTAAGCTAAACATCCAGATTCTTTGAACTTTATTATATGGCTTTATTTTATTATATTAACAAGCCCCCGCTATCTTGTTAGTAATCCCTGGATTTGTCACTGTCTTTTTTTAACAATGGTGCCCAGAATGAGATTAAGTACTCAAAGAGGTCTAATTTAATAAATTGGTTCATTTTCAAATGTAAAATATTAACTTTGTTTTAAATGTAAATACAAAGTCATTGCCATGACTTTTTTCCATTTGGCAAGGAACAATGGATATAGTATTTACTGGAAACATCTTCCAATCATACCAGGAAAAGTAATTGAAATTCTATTTTTTAATTGGTCTCTCATGGAATAATCTGATTAAAATAAAATACAATGTTTACAATGTTCAGATTTTTAAAAAACTTCCTTCTATGTGTAATTGGGTTAGCCAATCAAAGAATTATGAATGTCTGAAAATGGTTTTATTTAAGTCTTTAAATAAATCTTAAATCTTAACCAACTTGAATGCAGAAATTTCAGTTGGAAATCAGTGTTGTCCAGTTATTCAGGTAGTATATCATTCTTCCACCTGTTAGACCAAAACCTCAAAGGGTTTCTTTTCTGAATCAGGAATTTTGTTATTGAAACTTTAGTACCCTCTCAATATTGTCTGTTGTAGTTTAGTAATGATTTGGAAGCTGAAAGTTTTATTCTACTAGACCCGTAGAGCAGTATCTGTGGAGCTCTTCAATCTCTCTTGCTTTATTTAATTGGCCAAAGTAATATTTTGAAACATAACATGGAGGAATATGCAGGTCTGTTGTAATTTTGGAATATGTATGTCCTTTAAGTATTATTGTTCTGAAAGATGGATCTCATTTTGCAGGTCTGTTGGAACTTAATGTGTTTTACAGTGATATTAAGCCAAAAAGATTACAATGTTTTCTTGAGTCCTGAAGTGATCAGCCATCTGCAGTAATATATTGATTGAAGAACAGAACCAAATATCATGTTCTGTATGATTATCTGTATGATTAAATGAAATTTGAATATGCATAAATTTTAATTTGCATTTATGGATTTTACAGCTGGACACATTAGCAAGAGAAGATCTTATCAAATTTGCGAAGAAGCAAATGATGATTTCACAGAAAATGAAATCCAGATCTGCAGGTATCTTTACGGAAACTTATTTAAATTTATTTAAAAGCTATATAGCAGGCTACTCTCGAGAAATGTAGCCAATCTTTCCTCTATATCCCCACCCCCACCCCCAATGTACATTAACATCCATGATGTGAAGCTTCCTTGGAAGAACTATAAATATCAGTCTACCTTAGACATGTCCCTGTTAATAATGATGAACTCTACAGGTTATATAGATTATATTTTGGATTGCGTAAAAATATGATACAAATATAACAAGATACTGATTCATACTCAAATAATAATTTTCCCTAGAATTAGAAAAGGAAATTGAGCAACTAAAAACAACATCTGTGGCTGGAGGAACTGATGATATTATTCAGGTATGAATCCATAATAATGCATAACATATGGTGCAATAATAATTATTTTAATTATTTTAAATTGTTGTGTTTTAATTTTCTGTCAACCGCCTCGAGTCTTCGGAGATGGGGCGGTATATAAATTGAAACAATAAATAAATAAATAAATAATCTTTAATTCCCAAGAAATCCATTGTTTGGTCCAGTGGGAATGATAATGGCTTGTTATATAGCTCACATTGCTCTTTATGTCTTTTGCATCATTTACCTAAAAAAAAAATACAGACTGCTGATTGATTGTGAATTTCACTTAATTTGGATTGCTTTTTAGCTTCTTCTGTGCTCTATCTTAGAATTAAATACTGTTTATGATAGCCTCATGTCTCTGGTATAAAATGTATTATTTTTAAAAAAAGTAAAGTTGAAATAGTGAAAGAAATTGTTTACTAAATTGTTTAGTAATTTTTTTTTACTAAAACATGGTTTAATTAATCATGGTTTGCTTGTTTCATATGGACTGCAATTTACTGCTCAGGTAGGATTAAAAATAGCACTAATTGAAAAATGCAAGTGAAACCTTCTAACCATAGTCTCCTAATAGGGCTAACCATAAAATATTTATAACTACTAATATCATTCCTTTCTTTTACCTCTTCTCTCCTAAGTTAATGTGATAGAGTAGCCCTGATGTTTAATGATGAACAAAGTTTACTCTATATTTTTGGATTAATGATGAATACCTTCAATTAACAAAATTGACTGTAGGACGTGTGTAGATAAGTTGTGTTTTTGTTATTTTTTTCACTTTAATAGTAATGACAGAGTTATTTTCCTTCTGTTAAGATATCATTTATTATGAAAAATGTCTACAGGTGAATTTCACTGAAATATCATTGATATTAACATAGAAACAAATATTTATGAATAACTTTCACATAAGTGAACACATGATGAATAACTTCCTTCCCATCCTCTCAAACATCTGCATCTTCAGTCAAAACAAGCAATAACTTCAGGAGATGAGAGAGGTTCTAGTATTGTCTCTGACAAAGAAAAAAAAGAATTTAGAGAAAAGGATGTATGTGTGTTTGTGTGTTTTAATAAAGTTAAATGTATCTCTCCATTTGAAACATAATTATAACTTTTTTCACTCTTCTCAAAACTAGGCACTTACAGAAAAACTTAATGTGGTTCTTTTGGAAAAAGCAGAAGCCCAGCAGCAGTGTGTAGCTCTGAAAAAAGACAATGTGAAAAAGCAGCAAGAAGCAGAGGTATTCCATAAAAAGATTTGAGAGGAAATTGTTGACATTAAAATATAGTTTATTAAATAGATTTGAGTCACAGAAAAACCTTTCATTTAGGTTTTATGCTACAAATTCTGGTCAATATGTACTGCCGAATTCTCTCTTGCAAACAGGCAAGTGGAAATGCTAGGAATGAACCCCACAAGAGTGTAATATTCATTAAAATATGTGTATAGAACAGTGTTTCTCAATCGTGACAACTTGGGATGCGTGAACTTCAACTCCCAGAATTCCCTAGCCAGCCATTCTCCTGATGGCCAGGGAATTCTGGGAGTTGAAAGCCACATCTTAATGTTGTCAAGATTGGGAAACTACATTATTTCAGATGGGTATTCCAGTCCTGAAATATGTGCCATTGTAAGATTTGCAAATCTTAGTGTGAGAAAAAATATTTTAATGACAGAGAAAAGTAAAAGCAAACACTGATATACAGATATATGTTGAGTGAAAATGTTATACTCTACAGATATAGATGTTCTAAATTTGTATTCTAAATTTGCATTATTTTTCTACTTTGTTAAACATTTTACTATTCTCTGATCTCTCTGTTTTTGAAAAATCAGAAATACTTTCAAAAATAATTTAGGATCTAATCTGATACTCAGTTCTGTTACACATGCCAATTTGTCTATCATCTGACAAAACTTATTTCTATATAGATTTCACATTCAGTTTTACAAATGGAATAAGTTGGAAAAGAACTAAGTCAATTAAGTTTAGATTATTTACGGACTATATAGTATATTCCATTGTATTTAGAAATCTCATCTCGTTAGATGAAATGTACATTTTTTCCTTATCAGAAAAATCACTGGTCTTAACTTGATATAAAGGTAGACATCAATAATAGTACCTCTGCAGATTGCACATGTATATTTCTTGTAAAATCTACTAATCCTTTGATTATTAGTTTATAAAATAGACCTGATGCTTTTATGGAGCTTCATCACATATTTGATTTACTTTTTTTAATTAGGATGCTCTTGCTCAGGAAGAAAAATGGCAGAAGAAGTTTGCCCAATTGAATACCTCTCACCAGAAAGAAATTGAAAGCCTTAAAAATGAAGAATTAATTGCACAGTCCAAATATAATGAAACTATAGCCACATTGCAAAAGGAGCTGCATACAGAACTGAAAAAACAAGAACAGCTTACAGAACAGCTTAACTTCTATACTAATGAGCATGACAAAATTAGAAGACTACAGGAAGAAGTCCAGCAGACAAAGATCACTTACGAAGAGCAGATCCTGAATTTAAAGAAACAGATAGAATTTTCCAATGCATCTAAAGAGGAGGAAATTACCAAACTAAAAAATATTATTGAAAGTAATTCTAGGCAGTATCAAAACAGAATTGATGAGTTAGGTGAAGAGCTAGACAAACTGAAGAGCTCTCACCAAGATGAGCTATCAGAGCTACTACAAAAACTTGAAGCCTCTGCTAAAGTATGTGAGGAGGAACAAATTAAAGTAGATAAGCTAAGGCTGGACTTGGTAGAGCAATACAAGGTAAAAGAGAAAGAGATGCAGCTTGAATTAGAGGTTTGTAAGGAGAAATATGAGCAGGAATTGGAAAGCATAAGGCAGACCTTGACTAAAGATGATGAAAATCAAAATGAGTCTAGAAATGCAGAAATAGTAGAAAAGACTGGGCATATAGAAAAAGCTTTCAAAGAACTGGAATCTCAGCATAGTATATTAAGAGATGAATTAACTTATATGAACAATGTTAAAATGAAACTGGAATTGGAAGTACAACATATAAAAGATGAGTATTTTCATGAAAAGGAAGATTTGGAATTCAAAATTAATGAACTGCACCTTGCCAAAGAAGATCATTGTTGTGTAATAGAAAAACTGAAATCAGAGCTCCAGTCAGCAAAAGGATTATACGAAAAACACATCAAAGAGAACAGCCTCAAAATGGAAGGTTTAGTAGAAGCACACCAAAAAGAAATCTGTGAACTGAATCAAGCTTTAACATCAAGCGCAGAGAAAAAAACCCAGTCACTTATTATTAAAATACAGGACCTTGAAGAACAGTGTCAGAGGCATATAGAGGAGAAAGAAGAAGCCATTGCTAGTTATGAAAACTTGCGGGAAACACTGGTAACTTTGCAGACTGAATTGGGGGAATCAGCTGGGAAGATAAGCAGAGAATTTGAATGTATGAAGCAACAACAGGCTTCTGATGTCGATGAATTACAGAAAAAACTTCGAGCTGCTTTCAATGAAAGGGATGTCCTCCGAGAAGAGGTCAATTCTCTCCATCAACAGGTAGAACAGTTATCCTCCCAAAAAGAGGAGTTAGAAGAGCTCAGGCATAAAATAGGGATGTTTCAAGAAGAGAATGAACAACTGCTTCGTTGTCTTGATCAAAAGGAGTCTGACCTAAAACAAATGGAACAGAAAGAAAATGAACTTTCCTCACAGAATAGTAGCTTCCATGACAAAATGCAAGGTTCGGCTGAAAAAATAGAAAACCTGCAGAAAAAATGCAAAACACAACAAGAGACGGTAATAGAGCTTCAGCAAGAAGTTGAAGCTCTTAGCATATGCAACCATCAATTAAAGCAACAGGCAGAACAGTTGGGGGAGAGACTGGAAGGTGTTTCTGGAGAAAAAGAAACAAACCAGGAGAAGCTGATCAAATTTGAAGAACAAATGGAAGGATTTGAACAAGATAGAACAGGACTGTTATCTGAAATAGAGGCTCTTAAATGTGAAAACAACAAATTGAAGGAACAACAACATCAAGCAAGGGAGCAGCTAGACCTCTTGTCATCTGAAAAAGGAGACTGGAATCTATCCAAAGATAAAGCAGAGAGCTTAGAAGTGAAACTGCATATGGCCTGTGAAGAAAAAACCCATTTGATTAAAGAACTTGAGGAAGAAAAGGCCTTTAAATCTCTTGTTGTTAGTCAGCTGCAAAGTCTCCATGAAAAGATGGGCTCCAAATACCCAGATGAAAACAAAGAAGAAGATATTGTTGGCACATTGCAGGCTGCAAATGAATTTTTGGCAGAAATGAAGCAACAGGAACAAACTCTTATCTCTCAGAAAGATGAAAATGTTAATCTGCGGCAGGAATTGCAGAGAGTCCAGGAAGAAAATGGAGCTCGTTGCACAGAGCTCAGATCTCTCTTGGAGGATTATGAAAAAGAAAAATGTCTCTTAAAGGAGGAATTAGAAGGAGCTTTCTCAGAAAAAGAAGTACTTCAGGTTGACATTCAAGAGTTGAAACATACCAGTGAGAATATCAGGAAGGAGAACCAAGATCTTCTAGTTCATATTGAAAATATTTCCGAACAACAGTCAAATCAAGAAAACAAAATGAAAGAGCAGGAAGAAAAATCAAAAAAAGAACAGAAAAATCTAACCTTAATTTTGGAGCAGAAGGAGACTGAATTGAAAAATGTGCAAGCTGAACTTTCTTTGCTAAAGGTTAGGCTTTTATTATTGAAATCTTTAGACATCAAGACTTAAGTTAGAAAGCTTTGGGGAAGTATATGCAAACAAATTTACCTCTATTGCTAATGTATATAAGAGAATAAGTGCAAATATGTCCTTTGTTTGAACTTTCAATGGTTCCTTTTCATCTTAACAAACAAGATTGTTTTAATCCCAAAATGGGTATGTTTGTATGTATGTACATTATCAAATTCAAAATTATCTTTTGAGCAAAATTGGGTTAGGGACTAGCATTTAGCTTCGTTTTCTTTCAGGAGTCAATATTTTTTAAATAAAAAATAATGGTATTTTGAATGGTGAAAGATTTACCTTTTTCTCCTTACTTTTCAAAGATGGATTTCAAGTTTCATGACTACCAGTTAATAAATTTAAAGGTTTCTTTGTCATTGGCTGATCCAAACTACAGTTTGTACTTGTTTGGTGACTACAAGTGAGGCTGGCAACGTGGTCATTAAGCAAAATGGTCACTAAATGAAACTGAAACCCTTGTGATCTTATTTTAGATTTATTTTGCTTTAAAGACCAACAGAATTGGTTGCAAAGTTAATTTTTAACACTTGTACATTGTGAAATGACACTAATCAAGGCAGTTGTTAAATAATTAGGATTACCTGCAAACATGTCATAATGCTTTATGTTTTTTATAATTTAATAATGCCCAAATGGTAATGTCTGCCATTTAAGTAGACGTCTTTCATGCCAAGTAGAGGTAATCCTCTACTTATGACCACAATTAAGCCCAAAATTTCTCTTGCTAAATGAAAAAATTGTTAAGTGAGTTTTACTTGATTTTACAACCTTTCTTGCCACAGTTGTTAAGTGAATCACTGCAGCTGTTAAATTAGTAACGTAGTAGTTAAGTCAATCTAGCTTTCCCATTGACTGCCTGTCAGAAGGTCACAAAAAATGATTGTGTGACACTGGGAAACTGCAACCGTCATATGAGTCAGTTCCCAAGATTCTGAATTTTGATTGTGTGTCATTGGAGATGCTGCAGTGGTTGCAAGTGTGAAAACAATCACAGGTCACTTTTTTCAGTGGCTTTAAGCAGTCACTAAACAACCTGCTGTAAGTTGAGGACTACCTGTAAATCATCCTGTCGGGTTTTTTTTTATTGCATAAAATGTTCAGAGTGGTCAATTTTTTTGTTTTTATGTTAAGATTGTGATGGGATGTTCTGTCTCTAGAATTAGTTTCCTTCACCAAGCAACAGGAATCCTCTGCTGAAATGCCCATCTTATTTATTTTTGTTTATAATGCAGGAGTCTGTGGAGAAGTCTTCTGCTGATGGCGATCAGCAAGTATCAGAAACAGAGAAAATAGGTAATTTGTATACATTTTGTTTGCTTCCTTTTCAAATCTTTTTTTTTTCATTTTTGACTGTTCAAAAGAGTTTGTACAGAAATCATTAAATGCTTTTCTAGAGTTTGTTATATGGAGTAATACCCTACCAGGATTTGCGAAGCAAGAAATATTGCATCTGCCTTATAAATTACAGGCTTCTGATTATACTTTTAGTATAATGCTCTTGAGAGCAAATATGCTTAATTGACAAAGCTCATGCAATGGATAATTTAAATAACAGGCTTCAGGCAAATATTGAACATTACATTTTTCTTTTAAAAAATTGTTTAAATTTTGTAGTTTGGCATTTTAAGACAGATTGAGGTGAAGTAGTAGCAAGTGATCAAGCAAGTGTTGACTGAAAAATTCTAACACACACTTAATATATTAGATATGCATTATTTGTTGTTCAATTTGGTGCTTTCTAAGTAATTGCTGAACCTTAGACCATTTCAAACTGAAATCCATTGAAATGTTACTAAATTACAGCATACAATTTAAGTGGTGATGCAAATAATGAAATGAATCTTTTAATACAGTTACTGACTATAGAAATGTTTTTGTTTTTACGTTTTAAAATATTAATTTGGTTTGTTTTAGTAAATTTGGAACAGCAGCTGAAAGAGAAGGAAGAAAAAATACATAAAATCAAAGCTGTTGCTGTGAAATTGAGGAAAGAATTTGATTCTAGCAGGAAAGAGGTAAGTTGTCAAAAGAAACCTCTGCACTTTCATTCAGTTGAAGTGTTGGTAATGTACATTACACTACAAATTACATTTACATTGTAAATACATTGGTAATGTAATTACAATATGTTAAAAGTAATTTAATAATTTTTATTGTAATGCGTTTTCTGAATGGTGAGTCGCCAAGTCATTTGCTGAGATGAACGGATATAGAAATCCAATAAATAAATGTCATCCTGCCACAATATAAATATCTACTTTTATCTTATTGTTTTTAAAGGGTAAATGATGAGCTTATCTGAACATGTGATTTTAGTTGCTCTAATCACAAAAACTTGTTTCTTAATTTACATAAATTTATGCATGTGGATTTGGTGGCAGGTTTTCAGTTGATTTTTCAATGAGCACACAGTAACAGTAGTCTGCATATTCAGTAGAATTTGTTAGAATTATATTTTATCAGTTCTTTATTCTGTTTTGAGCTGGCTTTGTAATACATCTTAATGACAATTCTAGAAATGTTCTTTTTTAACTTCTAAAATAATCAATTACTTGCTCTCTTATTTATTTCAAACTTTTTTTTAATTAAAATCAAATCTTATTACAGTCAAAGACCAGAATAAGGTAGGTGAAGCATAAAAAGCATTCAAAATACTTTGATGCTGTTTCAAGCCAATAGACTTTCTTGAAAATGTCACTGTGTTCAATCTAGGTTGGTCACTGGAATCAGCAGTTTTGGCTTCTGAGGTTTCTGACTCATGCTGGAGCCCATCTTTAGGGAACTTGTCTCTAGCACCCTCTGAGTCTAAAGGCTCAGAAGACAAAACCGCTGGTCCTGGTGATCAACCCAGTTTGGATCCTGCAACATTCATATCATAGCATTGCCTACATAAAATAAAACAGGGCTGCGGGAAACTGAGAGTTGGTGGGCCGGAGTGGCGGGCCAGCCTCAGAAGGCTTCACATGGCGGCAACAGCAGCAGAGGCGCAAGGAAGGGCAGGCGATCCAGATGTGCCACATAGGCCACAGGAAAGCCAAGAGTTGGTGGGCTCTGGCAGGTGGCCACATAAGTCTCATTGTTGCATCTCTCAGTTTTCCCGTAGCCCATGGCATGCTCAGATCAACCTGCCTCTTCCCCTCTGCCCCCGTCTACTGCTTGGACAGGGAATCAACCAGGCTGAACACCCTGAAATCGTGTCCTAGTGCTTATTTTAGAGCACCCCCCCCAAATATAAGACGGGTTCTTATTTTCTGGGAAACGTGTGTGTATGTGTATACACATACATACACAAAATTATACACACAAAATTCGTAATAGACTTTCCACTTGAAGATTTTCATGTTGAAAGAGCTAGATGCATTACTTTGGAGCCTTGTTAGCAATTGCACTGATTATAATTTAAAAACTTTGAGTGAGAGTCAGAATTTAATGGGCCAAATATATTCACTGAATAGAACATTCTTGTATCTTGGGTTCTCCCTAAGTTATAAAAATGCTCCTGTAGAATTGGAACATCTTTGAAAGACTGCAGAAGTGCTGTGGGATATTTAAAAGAAAAAGTGGATTAATGAAAAATACATCCTTCCATTCAGTAGAGATCATCTTTGCCACTATGATAAACATTTCTTTTCTGCCTTGTAGGTACAGTCCCTTAGAGAAGAGCTGGAATTAATAAAATCAGAAAAAGAGCAACTCTCTTCGTCAATGGCAGATGTCATTCAAGGAGCTGAGAGCTATAAGGTATAAATGTTTTCATCTTTACCAGGTGTATTTCAGGAACAGGCAGCTGTGTTGGTTCAGTATGTGCAAGTAGAACTTTGAGAACATATTAAAAGCATCCTTGCCAAAAAAATCTATCCTGGTGTGATACAATCACATAGCAGACATCCCTTTATCAAGGGGAAAAACATAAATTCCCCCCCTCCCCAAATGCTATCTCTTCCCACTTTTTACTGGACCCAGAAGTGATTGAGCAACAATTATTCATTCTTCCATTTTGAAGCAATGCCAAAGAGGAAGGTATACAATCGGAGGCATTTTTAGAAATAAATATGATTCTGAAGCTAGTGTTTTTCCTGTGAAGCATGCTAGTGTTCCTGCAATATAGTTTTTACACAAGATTACAGAAAATAAAATATAGACTTATTTCCTTTGGGATAAAAAGTCAGTTGGTATAACATGGTGATGGGGTAAAGAAAAAGATGCATTTGCCTTGTACATGTGTAATGCCTTATGTACCTATATTTATTCCAACAATGTTTTAAATTGCATGTGCTTTCCAAGAATCTTTTATTAGAATATGATAAGCAAGCAGAACAACTGGATTTTCAAAAGACTAGATTTCGTAATTTTGAACGTCAGATTGATGACCTGACCAAACAGTTGGAGAATTCAGTTCAGCAGGTATGTTTTTTAGTAACATATATAATAAATACATTTGCTATTAGCATTTGCAAAGCACAAGATAAAACTAAAGTGGAAGAAATGGAGAGAGAAATGTAAGAACAACTGTTGGCCATAGACTTCTGATTTTTTAGTCCAGGTCTCTATTATCACTAGTAAGTAACCAAATGTTTGTGGAAAGCTTATTGAAGTGATGCTCTTGACTGTTCTCATTTCTCTCTTTTAAAGAGAATTTTCTGTTCTGCCAACAATTTATTTAATATTTTTCATCCTTCCTGGGATGCGGGCAGGCAGAACAACAGGAGAGAGAAAATCAAAGGGAGGAAGGCCTTTACACACTTTTTGCTCTGATGTACGCAATGTTAACCTTACGTTTTCTCAGCTCTTGTTGGAAAATTAGTAGGAAACTTAGCTCTTGCTTCAGGCATTGCAAATATTTAAATGGTAGTTTGTTAAAAGTTCCCATATACAGAATGGAGTAATGGTTTGCCGTCATAATTCTTTATTTTAGAAAGAACAGTGGCATTCTGCAAAAGAAGACTTCTTAACTCGTGTTGAAACTCTTCAGACTAATGTCAAGCTGTTAGAAACCCAACTGCTAGAAATCCAGAAAGCCAAAGCAAAAGTTGATAAGGAACTTGAAGCTGAAAAGCTTCTAAAAGAACAAAAAATAAAGGTAAACAGCACAATTATAAAAGCAGAAAATAAAACAATTACTTTGATTATTTTAATTAAGAGCACAAACTATTTTTGCAGGATCATGTTAACTCTGTCAGGGAAGCGGAAGAATTTCAGACATTACTACAGAAAGAAAAGAAGCATCTTCAGAAAGTTTTGGAAGAGCTAGAATTGGCAAAGAAGGTATATGAGTTGGTTTTCTTATTTGCTTGTCATACTTCTAGTTAAATATTTGTCGTCTTTTGACATTTAGTTTTCAGAATCCTAACTTTTATTTGAATAATAGCACGTTAAGTTAGGATATGAGAGAAATAGCTAATGACTTCTAGACAAGGAATAAAATTAAGATTGCATGTTTAAATTTTACATGATGGTGAATGTTTTAATACACAGGATGCTCACAAAAGTACATTGATGGATATGGAAATAGCTGATTATGAGCGTTTTGTAAAAGAACTTAATCAAAACATTAGCAACAAAAGTAGCAGAATTGAAGATCTCGAGCAAGAAATTAAAATACAAAACCAGAAGAACGAAATTCTACAGGAAGAAATCAGTAAGCATCTTTTTAGAATTTAAGCTTCCCTTTCTGCCTATAGAAGGATATATACCAGTTCAAGAAGGCTTTGAATTCTGATTCAAAGTAATATGCTATAAAGCTGGCATATTTTAATACAGTGCAACTCAGTAACCTGTTAACAGACAGGAATATATGTTCCCAGAATTAATGTTGTTGCAATGGTTTAATATTGTCTAATTAGTTAAATGCTTATTAAACAAGCTTTACCCTAACAATCATGTTGTTAGAGTTAAAAACAGATCATTGAATTTTTTTGCAAACTTTTGTCCAATGATGTGACCTGCTATTGTAAATTAAAATAAAAAAGTTCAAAGAAAATATTTTTTCAATAGAAAGAGAAGCTTTATTATCCAAGTAGAATTTGCATAAACTCCTAAGTAGGAAAGTCATGTTTCACTAAATTTTTCTTTTAATGAAATTCTTTTTCTAAACAAGTCAGCAACAAGGATTACTTTGTTCCTTAGAATCCTTACAGAACTCTGTACAGGAATACGAGGAAAAGAATGACAAACTCAAGCAATTACTGGTAAAAACAAAAAAAGAATTGGCAGACTCAAAACAAGGAGTAAGTTTGTGTTTTCAACTATTAATTCAGCTTTACTGCCTTCTGACAACAGTATATAATAATGTTTTAATGGTGTTGTTATGAATATTTTTTTTTCCAGGAAAATGAACTTTTAAGATTTCAGGCGTCTCTCAAGGGAGAACTAGAAGCCAATCAGCAACAAATGGAAGATTATAAGGCAAGATCCTTTTCTCCCCCTTTCAGATAGAAAAAAAAAAGTATGATATCCATATCGATATTGCATCCAATATCTGCTTGGAATGTGTGTATCGGGTGGCTTACACTTACCTTTACTACTGGTTTGCATTGGAAGCACGCACATGTCCTTTTGCACATGTGCAGATCGTCCAAGACGACGGACAGCCAGGTGGGCGGAGCCACCTGACGGGTTTACTACTAGTTTGCAAGAACCAAACTGGGAGCAACCCACTACTGGTGTGTATCATAACTTCCACTCCTCTTTTGACTCATTGAACAAATTTGAAACAAATTTGTTTCATCACCAGGAATGCTGTAGATAGTGCACTGGCAATATAAAATTTATTTTTATATTGGGAACTGGAACTCAGATATTCAGGGAAATTTTACCACATTTGGCTAAAGATGAATTGCCCCAAATATAAGGAGCAGTAGACTTTTCACAGAGGATCCCTGAACTGGGCCTGGATACATGTGGAGTTCCTGGGCCTAGAAGCATGAGGCAGTTCCTGAATTACACAGGAAATCCTTTCCAGTGGGCTTGCACATTTTGAATCCTGGTCTGTGTGAATGTAGAAATACAACTTCTACCATTTTGTACTTGCATCAATACAACAGCCTCCATTTTATGCATGTAAAAAACAGCAGCAGTCATTTTCATATCCCTTTGTGATGTACATGTCAAAATCTACATCATTTGGGGACTTTTCCTGTGCTATATAGGAAAAGTGGCATGTCAGTCATTCTTATGTCAATTTGACTTGCTTACTTGGAAACAGCACTTCATGGCGTTTCCAATCTTGAGTTTCATTTGATTAAACTCCTTTTGCCACAACGGTGTGTCACAACTCACTTTTCATGGAATGTGCAGATATATACATTTGATTAATCAATAAATAAATTAGTTTTTAATTCAAAAGAATGAATACAGCCTCAGTTTAGTATTGGCCTTAGTAAATGAGAATTATTCTATTGAAATAAATGTACTTTTGCAGATTCAGCTGTCTGAACTAACTTCCGAAAAACACAAAATTCAGGAACATCTGCGGACTTCACAAGAGCAGCATCAGCGGGTTTTGAGTACTTATCAACAGAAAGTAGCTGCTCTCCAAGAAGAATGCAATGCAGCAAAGGTATTTCAAGCCAACTTCGTCTGGTTGCCCCTTAACAGTTCCTCTACGAACAGTTCAGTAGGCAACTTAGACCAGGACTGTCAAACTCACAGGCCAGATCATCACACGCTTGCCACACCCATTTCTGGTTTAGCGAAGGGACGGTCCCGATATGTCACATGAGGTCATTGTGACGACGTGAGTTGGACAAACCTGGCTTAGACAGTAAGGAAGATAACCTCAGTGGAGATGTGCTGTTACTTAGACAAAAGGGGCTGAAAGCAGTAAGTCCAGAGTACTTGGATTACACAGAGGCCTCCCTGATTCACTGGAGTATAAGGTGAGGAAGGAGGCACAGCACAGTTAGACTTGCAAGGTTCTGTTAATACAGGTGTCCCTCAAAAACAGTTGATTTAGTGACCATTCAAAGTTACATTGGCACCGGAAAAAGTGACTTATGACCATTTTTCATACTTCAGGCCATTGTAGCACCACCATGGTCACATGATCAAAATTTGGCCGCCTGGCCACTGACGGTTACTGTGTCCTAGAGTCATGTGATCACCTTTTGCAACCTTCTTATAAGCAAAGTCAGTGGAGAAACCCGATTCACTTAACTTGTTACTAACTTAACAATTACAGTGGTTCACTTAACTACTATGCCAAAAAGCTGGGGCGAATTCACTTAACAAATATTTGATTTGGCAACAGAAATATTGGCCTCAATTAGAGTCATAAGTCGAGAACTACCTATATAGCCATTCTCAGTAAAAGTAGTTTTGGTCTTATAGATTTTCCAGTCTGGCCTACCAGGTGGGACTGACATTAGTTGTTCACAGTTTGCATTCTGTCATTTGGAGCATTCATAATATTTAAACACCTGGTGTTGCAGACCTCAGAAATAGATTCCATGCAACAGATGCCACGATGTCAGCTTTGAGTGTATATTAAAAGGCAGTAGAAGAGTGCAAACATGGTCAGTATGATATATTGTTTTCAAGAAATATTCATCATCAGTGCCTGTCATGACTAGGCTGATTGATGCACTATTTATCTCTTACAACCATTATTATAGGCATTTGGTATATTTTCCTACATATCTTAACTCTTCTCCAAAGGTACATATGCAAGGAGTGACTTTCATTTGATTATAAGACACTTAAATGGAGTATGGCACTATAAAAAGCTAAGTGTGTGTATGTTTTAAGCAGAAATTACCAAGGTTTGATTCATAAGACTGGCTTATAAATATTAACCGTAAAAATGGCTTTCAAATATTCACCTTTTGTGGGGACTGATTTAAAAAGAAACAATTTCTCAGTAGCTACTTTGTACTTGATATTAGTAGTTGGACAAATGTAGGCTCTGTTTACCAAAGGCTATTTTGTAAAGCAGATGGAAAATATGCTAAAATACTGTACTATGGGAGACCTATTTGAATAATCTGTGGAGTGTATTAGGCTAAAAGATAAGATACCCTGTTTTCCCCAAAATAAGGCATCCCCTGATAATAAGACCAATCAGGCTTTTGAGTGCATGGCAGTGAGGCCAAGCACTTATTCCAGGGTTCAAAAAAATATAAGACAGGGTCTTATTTTCAGGAAAACATGATACTCTGTAGCATAGTGCTCTTGTGAGTAATGTGCAATTTCCAATCTTGTTTGCTTTTGCAAAATTGAATGACTCAGAATGTGATTATAACTAGGCTTTTGAATGGATGTAGCCTTAGAAAGGAACTGGTTTATGTCTTGATGTGTCATGTCAAAATCAGGACTTATAAAACTGTTGTCGTAGTTTGTATAGTAATTGTCCTGTGAAGCAGCTACTTTGGTTACAAATAACATTGTACTTTCTCCCTTGGTCTGCTTAGGGAGTCCAAAAGCAGTGGGTGATAACTAAGTCCTATTGGCCAGAGACTGAGTAATA
>JANHFP010009779.1:89719-102184 GCA_032468135.1 Calamaria suluensis
AGTGGAACAGGTATGCCAATTTTCATGTCTGTAGGTGCAATAGTTTTGGAGATCTCGTGATGAGTCAGTCAGTCAGTGGTATTTCGCAAATATAGTAGTGGGGATAATGCTCTTGTAACTCTCAAATAATATATTCAATTATTTTCGGTTCGTTTGTTTTTCAGATTCTGCTCCTTCCACTCTACCAACCAAAAGTTTGCGAGAAAGAAGGAGCGCTGACCTTCCTCTTCTTGATGTGCATGCTGTAACTAGAGAAGAAGGTGAAGGAATGGAAACCACAGACACAGAGTCTGTTTCTTCTGCCAGTACCTATGTACCATCTTTAGAACAGCTTCTCAATACTCCAGAAATGAAATTTGGTAAGATGGCCATACAGTGGGCCATGGGAGATTAGAGTTTTCACCTGAATCATTCATTTTGAATATGTTATAGCTCAGCAACAAAGTAAATATAATATGCTATGTACCTATAACCAGTAGACAAATTATTATGATGAGACAGGCGTAATGGCTACTTTACCCCTGAATTATTAGATTACATATTACTATGGAAATAACCTTGTTTACAGTTCTACATGGATGTTCATCTGCTTTCTTTGCTGGGCTGTTTTTTGAATTTTGGAGAAAGGCCTTGGCCTGTATAGTTTTGTCAAAATAGCCTTTCATTGTGCAACTTTCATCATCAACCTTGGATAGGAGGTCTTTTGCATCGTCCATTACAGCAGTGTTTCCCAATCTTAACCATTTTAAAAGGTCTGGACGTCAACTCCTGAGTATTCTGGAAAACATTGTGCTAGTTAGAGATAGCAAAGAAGTGAACAAACCCCCATCTAAGTTTCATTTTGTGATAATTTGTCTTACAAATCTCTGCTGTTCTTAAATTGATGGTACCAATTAATAGTATTCTAAACAGATGTAGTATTTTCATATATTATTTTTATAATGTTGACTAGTTTTGACTAATATAAAGTATGTAATACTTGGACAACTGATGACTAGCATTCTGAAGGTTCATAAATTAAAAAGGGTTTGCTTTTGATAGTTTGCACCAGTAACAATGGAAATTTCTTTTAAAAATAAGTATAAAATGCATACTATTTTTGGTTACAGCTATAAATTAGAATCCATATAGTTAAAAAATGTATTGAGCTAACCAGATATTTGCTTTTTGTAAACAATTTTAGAACCTCCACAATGGGAAGCAGAACTCACAAAACAAGAGTTGGTCCAGAAGTTAAATACAACATCAAAGAGTGCTGATCACTTAAGTGGATTGCTTCGTGAGTCAGAAGCAACCAATGTCATCCTCATGGAACAAATTAAGGTTAGTGGGCTTGTACTTACCATGCTCAAACTTAGATTTAAAGTATATATGAATTTGATGACATTTTGCTCTTATTTACACAACAATAATTCAGACACTGCTATCCTGCCATGCCATCCTTCATTTTACTCCTATTCCTGTAGGTAGTGATTCTCTTGTTAGAAGTTTTCATTGGTTGGGCAAAAGTGGGACACGGGTAACTTGGTGGATGAATAAGCAAATAAAATATGGAAGGGATGGAAGAGGGAAGAGAAGTTGTCCATATGAGAGTTCTGATTCAGATTCCTTAATATTTAGAATCCTTCAAGGTATTTAAAAAGGGATGGACATTAAATTTCTTAGGTTGGCAACCTACAAGTTTGGGAAAAAAATAAGACACGTTATTTGGTCCTGGTCTGTTATCCATTATGGTTTCAAATGAATACATATATTAAAAATAATTGTGGTTCAGATTTTCAATGTGATATTGAATTGTATTTATAAAATGTAGAATTTGTCTTCTGATAAAGAGCTTTGGTTGAATAGAGCTTGGAATATGTGAAGGCAAGGCACAGGCAAGAGCACGAATCAAAGCCAGGGGGACTGTAAGCCAAAACAAGTCCCTGCAGATTTGAAGATTGTTTGTGTTCTCAGTTAATCTTTGCTTGACTGCGAAGGAATTTATTATATGAGAAATCAGGGTTTTATTTCTTTTAGCCTGAGACAAATAGCTAATGATTAGGAATTGTGAGAAATCTATTCAGCAATACCTGAAAGACCACAAACTAATGAACTTAGTGTTCATTATTGCACTATATTTATCTTAGATGTTTAAACACGGAATACCTGCTTAATTTTTTTTCCAGGGCTATTTTTATAATACAGTAGTTCTTAACCTTGTTGGAGGTACTGAACCCCACCAATCACCAAACCCTTCTTTATTATATGTTTATAATGAGTCAGGTTCCTGTCTTGTGTCACCGAACCCCTGAGACTGACTCACCTTACCCTTAGGGTTCGATTGGACCCAGGTTAAGAACCACTGCTCTAATATAACTTGGCCTGATAAACTTTCTGCTTGCTTGTCTTCATTCTGAGAAATATATATCTTTGGGATTTTCTTTTTCATTCTCAGCTTCTCAAAAGTGAAATAAGGCGATTAGAAAGAAACCAGGAACGAGAGAAATCTGTTGCTAATCTGGAGTATTTGAAGAATGTTCTATTGCAGTTTATATTTCTAAAATCAGGCAGTGAAAGGCAGAGACTTCTTCCAGTAATAGACACCATGTTGCAACTAAGCCCAGAAGAAAAAGGAAAACTTGTTGCCATTGCTCAAGGTATGCCAGTCTGTTTTGCTGCTAAGGTTGTTAATGGAAGGGACACATAGTAATATTTGCTTGAATATATATTTAACTAATTCCAACATTGTTTTCCTATATTTGAGACTGTTGAAAAAAGACTATTTAACAAAAACAATAGTACAATCTAAATCATAGGTTTCCAAACTTGGCAACTTTAAGACTCCCGCTCTGCTGGCTGGAGAATTATGGGAATTGAAGTCCGCAAGTCTTAAAGCTGCCAAGTTTGGGAACTTCTGATCTAAATGCTTCTAAGAAACCATCTGTGACTACTTACGTTCATATTATTCAGAACATTTAACCATAGAGTGATTTTCTTTCTCAATATTTGTCCTAATTTATTCATTTAAAAAAGCATTGAGCAAAAAGTGCCTTAAAAACATTATCCAATCGATCTTTATGGAACAAGTAACTGTCTGTTTCACGGCAGATCCTTGACATTCCTTGCTTAATGCTGGTGGATCTCCACAGCTCAAAAAAACCGATGCCTTTCAGTTCAGTATGTTAATCAGTAAAATTGGTATCAGATGCCTTCTGATTAACATAGCTCTCAAACTAATCATCTCAAGTGTGCACATTAAAAGTATAGTGTAATGTACTAAGAGGTTGAATTGTGCTTTATGTTTTATCATTTAAATCTGGGGCTGCATATTTAAAGCCAATATGGGTTGTGTTATGTTTTGTAAGGTGACGAAGAGACCATGTCCCAAGCCTCTGGATGGGCATCGTACTTACACAGCTGGTCCGGACTCCGATGAGTTTTCACTGTTCGGGCATTCAAAATCAGCAGCTCAACCATAAAGAATGAAACATATAGCCGGGTAACTCTTGTTTGGGGTTTTCTCACAACTGCCTCACTTGTTTTTTTGTTTCTTTTTAAGAAATAATATTATTCTAAAAGAGACTCGTTGAAGGACTCATAGTAATGTCGCAGTATCAGTTTCTGACTCCCTTTTTAGGGCAAGTATGGAGGTTTTCAGTGAACTTCCCTCCTAGCAAGAACTATCCTTTTTATTGACTGGTGAGACAATCTTGCATAATATACTTTGTGTCATTCATCAAAATGAATCTGTAAGTTGTCACAGAGCAAAATTCTGTATGTTTGCAGACCCCCCCTTGATTGGAATTTCTGCCAGTAGCAGGCTTCCACAATCTGCTATCCTCCAGTAGTAGATTTAATACAACTAAAACTTTCAGCATTGGAATTCTATATGTTGCAAACATTGAGAGGATATTAACTTTGGCTGAACTACCACTTGCATTCCTTCTTTTTATCTGTCTAGGAGAAGAAGTATGATTCAGTTTGGTAATCTGTTGTAAGCCTATCATTTACAGAAAATGCTGACTACAGACTTCCTATGCTGTTCGAAGCTTTATTTCTTTAGTACTCCAGACTAAAAAGAAAAAAGAAAGAGAAGCTTTTGCTGAGTTTTAAAATGCTTATTCTTCTGGAAATGAAAGCCAAATGCAAAAATAAAGTGAATGTCTTCTGCACATTCACTTTACTTTAACAGTAAGAAATTTCCCAAGATTATTTAATGATTCTTTACACTAATAATATACATCTTGGCTTTGGGCAGTGCTTTGACCGATTATTGCATTTTCCATTCAATTGCTATTTGAAAAAGACTTAAGAATAAACTTTTAAAAATCAAATTGAAAACAAATATGCATGATTTAAAAATCAGTTGGAAACTGCATTCTTCTGTCATTCAAAGGAAACATTGATACATTGGTTAAGTTAGTAGTATCTAAAGATAAAAAAATGATTTTTGCTATGAATGATGAATCCAAAATATAATTGCTTGGGATTATCTAAATTGAATGTTAGCCAAAGAAAAATATTGAAATGTAGTTTTTATAGATTTGTCAAGATACCATTTTCTCACATCCAGATTTACCTTTGGGACTCTTGTTCTTTATCTGCATTCTACTTCAGAATTGGATCTCTTTGTGTAATGTGTACAAAAAAGATGTTGACATTCATAGAAACTTGAATTTAGAGCTCCCAAAATTTAAGTTCCATTAAATAATTTAAAATCCATTTATTTGAATAAATGGGATTGAAGCTGTTGGGATGGGGGCAACTTACTGCTTACAGAATACCTCGGTGTCCAGCTGTATGTGCTGTCAAATAGGTTATTGCTAGATTCCAACATAAAGAAGCTGCTGATGCTATTGTTCCCTATGTTGCGAATGCTGTGAATGAAATTTGAAGTTTTGGAGATAGCTGTTCTTGACAGAAAGGATTTAGTGCCTGTTCACCATCTTTTTCCAATGAATATCCTGTATCTGAAAATAGTGTAATTATTATATGAAAGAAGAAATATTATATGGAAGAAGAGATGACATTTTAATGGCAAGGCCATTTCAGAAACGCCTATTCAGCAAAATATGTTGGTCATCATCAATTTTCATAGACATTCAGATATAAGAGTCAGGAGAAAACATCCCTCATCATTGAAGTATAATATGAGAATACAGCCCTTAGCTCTTCTGTCTAGTTCAACACATTTCTACCATATGTTATAGAGGCTGTCCAGTTCCACCCTTCCGAAAATGTTTGAAAAGTGAGTTTAGTTTAAACATATAAAACCTTTCTCTTCAGTAATAATAATTGTGTGACATTTCTTGATCTTATCAGAAGTCTCTTTGCTTAGCCTTGATAGCACTGAGAGTAAGAGAGGAAAACTAAGCATTGTGGCTGTTCAGATCCCAGCTTTCCTTCACAGGTGAGCCACAACGTTCACCATCTGGGTGAACCATCCAAATGTGTTGGAGGTCCTTTCCCAAAATTCTTAGCCAGTGTGGTCTCAAAGAATTGAAAGAGAATATCTGAGAAGCAATGAATGGGGAAGGTTGCTGGAAATGTTAAAAGTTTGTCACTGAATGCTCATTTGACCTCCAACACATTTAGAAGAGACCAGGATGATGGAGGCTGACTTGTAAAGAAAGGCTCGGATCTGAACAGCCACAATGCTCAGCTTTTGTCTCCCCTACTGTCAGTGCTATCAAGGCTAAGCACAGAGACTTCTGATATGATCAAGAAATGTCACACAATTATTAAGCACATTTTATATGCTTAAACTGAGCTCACTTTCCAAACATTTTCAGAGTTGTGGAACTGGACAGCCACTATAAACTATGTTGTGTCTCTTCCCTTTTAAAAAGTGTGAATTTCACAAGTCAATAATATGACTTGTCCCCTATCATGTACATTACATGCTTAAACTGAGAAGGAAAATTTCTGCACCATCATTAATAGTTTACTAATTCCAGAATTAGCATATTGTAAACTTGCTACTGATTATTTCCTTATCTACACACTTTTATTAATAGCTGTGACAATATGAAAATGTCTTTTTTGTCAATTCAAATCTTTTTTTAATAATTTCAGACTGTGAATAAATTATCCATATATATCTTATTACTTTTCATTTTCAGTTGTACAGTATATTAAAGTATCAAACTTGTAAATGTAATTTATTATCCACATGCCTTAAATATATTTTACACTACAGAGAAGGATTGTGGGTAATGTGACAAGGCAAGGATTCCAAATTAAAATAATGGATGCAAAATGTGGCAGTTTGTAAACGTTTATTGAGCTGCTATTTTTAAAGTATGTAAAGCTGTTTTCAGAAAAATAGAAAAACAAAGTTAAAAGCACTATCATCTTGCCCCAGGAGAGCATCCAAATATTCACTGGATATAGTGAAACTATTTCTGTCTTGGCAGAGAGAGGGAGGGAGGGAGAGAGAGAGAGAGAGAGAGAGATCTGTGACTACTGGATGGTGCTGGGAGGTAACAACGTGTCATAACATGCAAACGGACATATAAAGGTCAGACATTACAGAGCTAGTTACATAATCATGTCATTTGGTGCTGATGTAATGACAAAATACTGTACATTATTTGGACATCGTGACTAGCATCATGGCCAGGGGCCTACAACTATAGGTGAATGTCTACATCTATAAATTATCATCTTAATGGAGCAGATATGTCCATTGGTATCCTTACACGTTAGCATTCTGACAATGATGAGAGGGAAGAGGCATGTAGAGGACTTTGGAACAAAATCATCCTTGGTCTACCACAGTACAACTTGTGTGCTTATTGTTCCAAACAAACAAACACACACATACATACATTCTGCCATAATCAGTGCAAACCTGGCAATTTTTTAAATAAAAGAATTAACCACTGGATTTCCCTCCCCTAATTTTATTGTAGTTCCTTTAAAACTTACGTATTATGTAAGTTTTATTATGTGTTATTATTGTCCATCTTTTCTAATTGAAGGGACTTGAGACTTTCCAATTCTGTTTTGAAGAATATTGTATTAGTTAATTAAGTCTCATGACCAAATGGAAATACTGATGAGGATATCTTTTTTTTCAAATCTGAATTTATTAACAATGCTGAAAATTACAAAAGGGACCAGATATAATATCCAATGTACTTTCTCAAAGCCTAGCTACATTCCTGTCTGTACTGTATTCCTAAATGGGAGAAGCCTTGTTTTCTTGCCCTTTCCAGTTTGGCTCATCTGTCACTGAAGTCTCTAAAGAGTCTTTCTGAGCTCTCTATATGTGGTTTCTTTAGAAAACATTGTTGTATATATAGCCAAACTATTTGCCTATTAGCAAGATAATACCAGATGAAACATAATTTGAATGGATTTAAGCAACCAAGACAGAAAGGTGATGCCTCAGTGCTTTTTCTTAATTTAATTGTTAACTGTTTTGGATTAGCCTACACATGTGTTTTCTATTTCCTGCTGAAGCAAAAGCATTCAAACTGGAACAGTTTTCTTAGATTAAGAAGTGTCCTATGAATAAAATACGTTAACGCCTTTGGAACTATTGCATAGTTTTAATGTAGTAGCTTCCTATATACATATATTCTGGTTGACTCCTCTCCTATGAGTTTATGCTTTAGCTCAGAGATCACCAACCTGTGAACTGTGGCCCACTAATGGGCAGTGAGCGCTTTCAAACTGAGCCATGGGAATGGGTGTTGAGCATGCATGCGTGCACATACATTCTCACGTGAGCAATGAGAGAGTGCATGTGCACATGCTCCATTTGTTTGTGCAGCAGGCATGTATGTATGCCACTTGCACACTGCAGATGTGTGTGCACACGGCAGCTGCTTGTGCAAGCCATCCCTTTCCCAAAAAACATTAGGGAACTCTGCTTTAGATGATGGAAGAGTGAATGAAAAAAATGTCACCTACTTATCCCAGGTAATCTTACCACAATATATCTGCCTGTTGCATCTTTAGAAAAAAGAGAGAAAGGCAATCAGACAATACTTTATATGAACTATCACTATAAAATCACCTGTGACAAATTAAGGATGGCACTAATGCAAAAATATATAGAAATACTGGAGGAACAGAAATTGTACACTGCAGCTATAGAGAAAACAATTAACTTTGTTAATAGACCAAAATGGAAAATAATAGAATTCTACAATTAAAATTTAAGATTATCGCCAAGGCAGATGATATTAACTGTCTCTGGTCACCTGCATACTTCAAAGCAGGGATATCAAAGTCACATGATCACATGACAAATCAGGACATTTCCCCCCTTCGTTAAACTGGGCGTGGCCAGTGTGTGTTGCATCCAGCTTGCTGATAGCCCTGCTTTAAAGGTTTCCATGCATTTTGAAATGGGAACCTAGGCTATCTTGTCAAATTCCCTGTCCCAAATATAGTAGTCCTCAGCTTATGATAAGTTGTTTAACAATTATTCAGAGTTACAGGAGTGGTGAAAAAAGCAGCTTACAACCAGTCCTCGCACTTCTGTCTTATCACAGTGTTCTGTCCCCTCCCCCCGTCATGTGATCAAACCTCAGGCACTTGGGGACTGGCGCATTAGGATGGTTGTGGAGTTTCGGATCATGTGATAACCATCTGTAACCTTGCTAGGGAGCTTCCGACAAGCAAAGTCAATGGGGGAAGCTGGATTTGCTTAATAGCCACATGATTCATTTAATGACTGCAGCATAAAAGGTGGTAAAATTGGATACAACTCACTTAACAACTGCTTCATTTAATAATCCAAATTGTCACTGTAAATTGAGGACTACTATTACCACTTTCAACAGGATCACTTGAACCTTTCATCTGTTTCTCCTGAACAGTAATGGGAGGACAACTTCAATTCTGACTTCTCAGCAACCTTAAGTAGGAACACAAAAATGGACAAATTTTTATCTTCTGCTGTTGCAATAGAATTATGGATCGTGTTGGGGCCAGTGGAAAATTATGCAGTTCAAATAGGAACAATTGCTTTTGTAAAGACAGTAAAGTTGCCATTTCCATGCACTTGACTAAAGTAAATAACCTAACTGTGGACCACATCTTTCTGAATTTGCTCAAATCTTTGGGATTATTTGATACTTATCAATGTTAGCAGGACAGTGGTCCAAAATTGTTTCCATTATGTTTCCCATCATCTTGGGATAGGAAAAAAAATAGTATAAGTTCTAGCATCATTTTAAAAGAAAATGCTTCAATCCTTCAAACTGGAAGAACTAAAGAATAGCCCCAGCCTACCTTAGAAAACCCATTCGTTCAGATTGCGTTTCTCATGCATCAAAAAGCACATGAGATATTTAAAGATAAAGTGGGTTTGAAGATACAGATGGAGATGGAGTTTATTGCAATATATTTTGCTCACATGGAGCTCTGATGTGTCAGTTGTGAGTTACTGACTTGGGTTTATATGTTTTTTGAATTCTTACCAAATGCCTCCTAAGAACATCAGGAGCTGCCAATACTGCACAGCTGCATAACTTTGACTTTTGTGTCAAAAGTTATTGGATTACCGCCATCAATATTAAAGCTAATGTGTTACACTGGCAGAGCAAATACCACTTAAATACAATACAAGTTGCAGTGTTCTACATGTGAGCACATCATCAGTTATATACTAATATAATGTGAGCCTATCTAATATTTTAAACAAATAGTTCTTTAATACTAATACAGGAATCAATATAGAACACTGCTTAATTTCTGGGTGAATCCTGAAGGTTTATTTCATGGATAAACATTTTAAAAGCATATATTTGGATGGGTGGGGTAATAAAGGGCAATATTCCGTTTTGGCTGTTTTGTTTGCTTATTCCCAAGGCAACTGAAATAAAACTTAAAATGGACCTTTGGTAAAGTTAGGACTAAACATTGGCAGTGAATCAGAAAGGAAGTCAAAGTGATCTCTAACATACCTTTGTCAATATATTAAGTGTAATCTTGCTCTATTTTTGTTCAGTGGGGCATTTATCCATGACTACCTTTTAAAGAGCTATTTTATTAAATATATGAATTTGCTTTCACTCCTTCAAATACAATGTGAAATGTCAACATGCATAGGTAATTCTCCAAAGGGCTCACTGCAGACTCGTATGGTGGTATTTTCATTGTTTTTCTAATCCCTTTAAAAACTAAAGAACCTGTATACATGTAAACTCTGCACATTTTATTTCAGAGCATTCCAAATTATTTGGGTTAAGGCTCAGTGATCATTTCCAGCAAGTGGGCTCAATGAACACAGATATAAGACATAGCAGTATAAAACATTCTAGCTTGCAGTTGCAGAGGAATTAAAAGATAAATGCCATTCATCATACAAAATAAATTGGGTAGAAACTTTTGTAACTGTATGTATACCCATCCCAGAGCTTTACCAGATTGTACATTGAAAAAAAAACCCTGGGATATGTCTCGCAGGAGGCCACTGGGAGTCCCAACATTTTATGGTTATCTCAGGGGTCTCCAACCTTGGCAACTTTAAGCCTGGAGGACTTTAATTCCCAGAATTCCCCAGCTGGCTGGGTAATTCTGGCAGTTGAAGTCCTCCAGGCTTAAAATTGGCAAGGCTGGAGACCCCTGGCTTATCTCATTCTCTTGATTCTTTCAGCTATAGAATGAGATGATGAGACAATAGTTGTAAATAAAACATGTATCATCAACCATTAAAACGTGTCATATACAACCATTTCTGAAACAGTAGCTTGATGTAGTTTTAAGTGTTTTTTCTCATCCAATGCACTGAAATCTGAGGCTAAATCTAAACAAGTCATACTGTAGTGGTCTAGGGATTCTCAGTGTGGTACCTGTTGCACGAGCATGGAATTGGTTGGAATGAGCTTTTGATAGAAAATAAAAGCTTTATGGATTTAATTCTCAGATTGATTTAGAAGCTGTTGGAAACAACTTGAGGGAAGATTTTGGAATTATGATGCAGAGCCAGAGGAAACATTTCTGCAGGTATCCATGTTTTCCTACCCTCGTAGGATAGGTTGCTCAGTCTTTAAAAACTTAACTTTTCCTAGGCATAGGGGTGATATCGTGTTGTGTGCACTTCTCATAGTGTATGGAGTGTGTCTTGTCTGGACACACATGTCATCCTCTGTTTATTATTTTATTTTACCCTTTTTAGAGTCAAGTTACCTAAAGTAATTCTGGACTCCAGAAACCGCTAAATCTAATACAATAAAATACATATACTAAGGATTTGTTTTAAAATTATACAAAAAATGTGTGATTTCTACCAGAGAAAATACTTAGAATTTAGTACAGGTGGTCCTCGACTTATAACAGTTCATTCAGTGACCGTTAAAAGTTATAACAGCACTGATTTATGACTTTTTAGCTATAACCTTTGCAGCATCCCCATGATCATGTGATCAAAATTCAGATGCTTAACAACAGGTTCATATTTATGATTGTTGCTGTGTCCCGTGGTCACATTATCACCTTTTTTGACCTTCTGACAAGCAAAGTCAATGGGGAGGCCACTTAACAACTGGATTACTAATTTACAAGATGCAATGATTCACTTAACTGAGAAAGGTTGTAAAATGGGGCAAAATTCACTTAACAAATGTGGAGAACATTTGACAGAACATTCTTCAGGCAAATCTGTTACATGAATTAGAAATCCAAATAGTTTTTAACTCTTGCAGTCTGGAAGCTGTGAATATCCTTCTGGCATATTGCTAAACTCACAATTCACGTCCTATCTAATCTGTCCTCAGACTGGCATTCTAATTAAATGCAGTTAGGCTCAATTTAATAGCAGTTTGGAGACAGTTTTTTAGATGACATTTTTGCTGTGCTAACTAACAAGGAAGTATATAACTCTTTCTGGGCATGTATTGGATGTTGCAGTAATCTTGCACTATTTGAGTTCTTGTTAAGATCAAACTGCTGCTGTCACCAGCTATCGTAAACTGGGTAATGCCTGGTCTTGTTGTCCTGGTTATTGAAATCCCTGAAGGATAAAGATGCTACTGATCTAAAGATATCAAACTGCTATTCTGAGCCTTAATGGTTTCTTTTTAAAAAGGGTGATGTAATCTAGACCGCAAACAAAATATTATTCAGTGACTTCAGCAGGCCATTTAGGTAATCAAAATCTTTATTCAGAAATACTCTAAGTAAATGGACATCCAGAAAAACAACTATCATCTCCATTCTTCCACGATTCTTCCGATGGGAACATCTGACTCCACCCATTATTGATCCTTCTGAATGACAACTCTGACATAAGAAGGAGAGAGAAAAAAAGGTTTTAAAGATCCCAAGAAAGAGCCCAGAAGCATTTCTCTAATGATTTCCACCAGGCTTCCTGCTTACAATTATTTGCCTTGAAATGCCCTAAGACCTAAATAGGATTTAGGAAGGGGAAAACCTTTCCCACTCATTGTAGAACTTCCAGTCTAGGATTATTATTTTGGGGGGGGGGGGGGGGATAGGAAAGGGGTGGTAGGCGAGGATTCAAGA